>JAJOOR010010952.1:0-37301 GCA_036250505.1 Solanum acaule
AAAACTATGAAATAGTATAAGAAATATTTTAAAATTATATCAAAGTAAATATTTTTATGTATAAAATAAAATTTTAAAATTACATATATAATGTCGGGTTGGTTTGGTCTCGGGTTGATTTTTTTTAGTTAAACCAAACCAACCCAAATATAGCTGGGTTTTTTTTCAATACTAAACCAAGTCAAACCAAACCACTAGTCGGGTTTTTTTCAGTTTGACTCGATTTGCGGTTTGGTTCGATTTGCGCTTCGGTTTTGTACACCCCTACATACAACTATGTTGAGGCGGCACGGTTCAAGCGGAAATTTCATTCGTTTTGATTTTGGTTTCCCAATTTATTTTGGACTCAATTATTTTATTTAAAGTTTTCTAAATCTATAAATAGTCCATATAAATAATTACGAGGAGGAATATACTTTGTAGGGAAAAGTTGTCAATACTTTTAGGGTTCTTTTCTTCTTTTTCTTTTCTTAGACATTAGTAGCTAAAGACCCTTGTTCTGAGGTTGTAGTAATTGTTGAACATCGATTATTTTGAATTAATGTCCGTTATTGCTTAAATTACTTTTGTATTCTTGTTTTAATATTTCATGTTTGATCACCATAGAAATAACTATGTTGTCGATTCTTGGACTCGGAAAACGAAGAGGTAGAAAGACCAAAGAATACAAAGAGCTCGACCTCTCTTGCATATCACTTGTTCAGATTCGTGTTTAGGATTGACACTCAGACTAACACCGAGCTTGGTTACTAAGCAGGATGAAATATAAATGCTCGCCAATTGAGTATGTCTATCCCCATTCAACGATGTAGTTAGGCAGTCCATTGGAGTAGGCGATTAGAGATCGGAAGATCATGATCATAAAATCAACCCTATAAATCAGTAATTTGATAACCTTAGTTAATTCATTACATGAGATGTGATACATGAAACCTTAAATATGCACTTTAAAGTCATCACCTAATTATTATACCTGAAATAATGTTCAAACCAAGCCGGGTGGTAGTGAAGTGGTAAATACTCTTTCATCTTTAACCAGAGGTTTTAGTTTGAATCCTCTTGGATAAGAAGTCGTCTTTTGTTAGGAAGCGTTTCACTTTTCAACGTGAATTCAAATTTAATCAAATTTTAATATAAAAATCGAATACCGAGTGAAAACCAAAATAATACTAATAAGTGTTCAAACCTATTGTTGAGTTTTGAAGGTTTGAACATTTGAAATAATTTAACATACCATCTCATTTAATTTTGACTAGAAGTTTTGACCAATATCATCAATCAATTAAAAGGACAAATTATTGTACTTTAATTCCGTACTTAAATTACGGCTAAATGAAACGTAGGGTTGCAAATTATACACGTCATGACATTTTGATTTTCGTTTAATTTTATCATCACACCACAATCCTGGTTGATACGTTGTTGAGTTTGTCAACTTTGTTGATTGATTTAAAGTTTACACAAAAAAAGGAGTCAACAACGTTGCGTTACAATCCTTTTAATTGACATTATTATTATAATGAAAGAACTTGTCAATATAGTGCTTCACAAAGTCAGTAGATCACATCGTGTATATTTTTTTTTAATTTGATGTACGATACTTATATTGAGTATGATTAAATTTGAATTTGCCCATTTTAAGGGTGCAATTTCACATAAATTTTTCATTTTCAGAGACTCAAACATGAGATCTCTAGTTAAAGATGAGGGATCTCAATCGTTTAATCTATATTATATTGGTGTATATTTAATAGATTCGTAATATTACAAAACAACAATATGCTTAATACAATTTCGTAGTGAAGTTTGAAAAATATAAATATATGTAGACATTTTTTACCTTTTGAGTAGAGAGACTGTTTCCAATATACCGTCAGCTAAAAAGAAAATTTGTAATATTGAAAGTTGTAAATTAAACAATAAATTTGATGTTTGTAACCTATTGTTTCTTATTATGCTTAATCGAAAAAATCACAACTTGTTTAATATAAAAAGATGTTTGTGCCTTTACGAAAAACTCACGACGTAAACGTGAACTTATGTTGTTCAAATCATCCTTTCCCTGAATATCTATTCAGAAAAAAAATAACTCTTTAATTTTTCATTAACACCGCACGAACTTAATGATTGTATTTTGGTCAACATTTCACACCATTCTAACTAAAATTAGAATAGAACATTGACTGAAATTGTACGGGACTCTATTTTATGAGATTTTGACAAATTAATTATAGTCAATTATTGAAAGGGAACTTTGAAGTAACAGTAAAAATTTTTTTGTATAACTTATAAGTTACGGATTTGAATCATAAAAGAAATCACTAATATTTGTACTAGAATAAATCATCTACATCACACCCCTTGAATGCGATCCTTCTCTGAATTTCCCGTAAACCTGAAATACTTTGTACAACGGTTGATTATTCTATCCGCAAATCAAGACAAAAAGAAGTATATATATAAAACAGAAATTTTTAAAAATTGTTAAGTGTTATTTCCATCAAGTTGATTTTCCAACTATTTTAGTACTTTTTCTACTATAATTAATACATGGGCAAATTACAGAAATCACATACTTTTAAGGCAAAATTACAATTTATCCTTTAAAAGTTTATAATTACAGAAATCCCTCAAATGGATACAATAATATAAGCGCTGATACATTAATCTGATGCGCGAGATACATTAATCGTTAAGTAAGATACATTACATTTTATACATGATACACTAATTTGATGCGTGAGATACACTAATCTGATGTGCGAAATACACTAATTTGATGCGCGAAAATGAGGAATTTTGGAGATTCGTAAAACTTATAGGGAATAATGATAATAAATAAACTAAAATATGAGATTTCTGTAATTTTTCCTTAATACAACCCATAATTTGTGAACCTCAATTAATCCACTAAATATTTGTTATTTTTCATTTACAGACGTACTGATAATTTTATCTACAAAAACTCATACAAATAATAAATAATCATTTAATATAATTTATGGTAACACACGATTAGAAAAGAAAAAAAACGATTTTTGGCACATATCAAAGTTCAATAGAACTTACAATGATAAATATTTTAAAATGAATTTGTAATTAAGATATTTTGAAGGAATTAGGTGCAAATATGTCAATTTATACAGTATTTTATTTAATACTAATGATAAATAAGTGTAACTTCGTTACGATAAAATCAAAATAAGAGATAATCGTAGGATGCTCACAAAGCTACATTCACCACCCAACATCACCACCAAACAACAAGATATTCAAAAGGGTATGTTCGGACTCTGCCGAAGACCAAAACCTGATATTTAAGTAGAAAAGGGTAGAGGGCGACCCACGATTCACCAAGTTTCGAGCCAATGGCCCTCGGGAATTTCTCGGTTATCGGTAAAAGATTCAAAACAGTATAAAACTAACTGTAGTAAATGTAGGGACATTACCATTAACACACTAGCAAAAGCAAAGGTCAATAGACATGTCCAGAAGCACAAAAAAAAAGTACTATTAGAATTGGCAAGGTAAAGTAGAAGATGGGCATTAAAGAAACATATTTGTTTCGCCTTTTTCCATTTTGACCTCAACGTCTTACAAGAGAGCTTGCGCCGTTCTCTTCTCTTTCAAGAACTTGAGTTTCCGAGCATCGCCTAATGCATTGCAGGGCCGGAAACTCGTGGCCTCACGGGTGTCTTCGAAGGACTCACCCTACAACATTAGCAAAGTTGTAAAGTTAGAAGTCATATACATTGGATATATTGAAATACCTCGTGGGAGAAAACAAAGACGCTTCAAGAATCGCCTCAAATACAAAAGTTACAAGCCAGATTATGGCAACAGAACAAATATGACCCTTTTTGTATAAAAGCATCTGCGTGCAGCGCCCTCGCGTTTTCTCCAATTCATACATTTGACCCTAATAATCACTTGGTATACTATGAGCTAATGATTACAAAAGTATTCTTGGGGTTCCAACATGTTTCAAACTCCAACAATAATCTTTTCAACATTACTAACATGTCCATTTCGTTTACATAAGATCCTGCCACATTGTATTCTAATCTATGTTTACACGGACTCCATGGAAATGTTGCCGCACCCGTGTCGGATCCTCCAAAAAAAACAATACTTCTGGAGGATCAGACATGCACCCGTTGATATTTTTGAAGAGTCCAAGCAACAAAAATTCTAATTATTATTAGAATAGAGATAAGGATTTTGTTGCATAGTTTAGTCATATTTTGTTCAAATTAAGTTACACACATGTATTTAGATAGATTACAACTTAAAGATGCTATCACTTAATAGTGCTTTTTATTCGATGCATATAGGAAAAGAACATCTTTAACTAACTACAACTTAATCTATGGAATTCAATATTGTAATTATATATATTAACCCTGAAACATGGAACCAGCAACTAGTCACATTTCCTCGTTTCAGCCAATCTGATATAGACTCTAGCCAAAGCATGCAATGTGCAGACCTTTTAAAACGCAAGCATGATTTGTAGTTTTATTTCAGACAACAGAGAGAGGGAAAGCATGGACAGAGATAATAATGATGATTCTTGACAGGGAGAAGAAAGTCGTTGCGGTTTGAAGGGGAGGACTTAAAAATGCATAATTCTGGTGCCTTAAACTATTCAAAAATGCCGATAGTAGAAAGATGCAACAAGAGAAGAACAAAAATGCATTCACAAGGGAAAAAGTTGGTGTGGACCAGAGGACGCAACTTCTAAATAAGCTTACCTGATAGGTTGGGAGCCCAACATCTCACCACAAAGATCTAATGCCAAAATTGCACTCTCGGCCTGCACAATTTTCAAGTATGAGTTTGATTGCTATGATTGCTCCACCGTTAGAGTGATTTGTCTTAAATGAAATTACAGTCGAGACTCATTTCCAGTTTGTTCTTTCTCCTTTTCACCTTATATAGACTGACAGGACGATTGAAAATTTAACAACAAAAACAGGATATATAGCAGTTTTGAAAAAGACAATTCTCGATAAGAGAATAGAGTTAAAACGGGGAAAGTACTAAAAAGAAGGGGGGAAGCTCTTTTTTTTTGGGTAAGTAATGAAGTTTTGCATCTTGTTTTGTGGAAAACTGATGGGCATTATATAGTTGTCTCTTTCACCTAACTTTTCCGAAAACCAAAAAAAAATAATTGGAAAAGCCCTCTCAAATCAAACAGCAAAGAGCTTCCTCTCCTAAATTGTTCCCCATGGGTAAAGGGCACAAAACAAGAAGTACATTAAAAGTGCTAAAAGTTAATGGTGACATGACATTACGAGAGTCCCATGAAGGAAAGTGGAAGGTCGCATTAGTATCTTGGGAACAGGTGTGCTTTCCTAAGAACTGGAATATCACTTTTGTTGGGAAAATGCTATGGCAATTAGTAGAACACAAAACTTCACTTTGGGTCAAGTAGGTTCATGGCATGTACATAAAAAATAATTCTGATATTTGGACACATCAAGCTCCTGATGCTAGTTGGTATTGGAAAATCTCAATGGGCTAAAGGAGGAAATAAATGAAGACCTGATACCACCACGGAAAATACAACCTTACTGCTGGAGGAAACTACTCGATAACTAGTAGTTACATTGCTATCGCTATTATCCCACTGAAAAATGTTCAGTGGCTATTCCCACAGATATTTTGATTGCATCGGTGAGAAAAGAAAAAATAGTAATGTTTTCATACGAAAAAATTAGGAAGCTTCCCACTATTTCAGTGAGAATCTCTTTCCGACCAAGCATTTTCCCAGTGAGCGACTGGTTCAGTGGAAAATATGAGTGTGAAAATCATATTTCATGGCACAAATTTCCCACTGACTTGCGGTGGAAAAAACCTTTGTTTCTAGTAGTGTATCCTTGGGTAACAAAGAAGACTGGACACTGCTAAACTTATATGGACTGCTGTAGCACACCTAGACACAGGTTTATACTATGAAAGGTTTAGCACAATCTTCAAAAGAGTAACTGTTCATAGCGGGGTTGTTCTTACACGGATTAAGATAGAAATTATAGAAAGGATAGATATACTTAAGGTGTCTTGGAAGGCTCATAGATGTAGAGGATTTTTGCATTCAATACTGTGTAATTAGATGATGCTTCTGAGGCTTAACTCCCATTGCCTGGTTGATGTGGGATTAGGTGCTCTTTAGGTGTTTGCTTTTATTGTTGTCAATGGTAATATTCACAGTTGTTGCCAAAAAAAAAAATGCAAGATAGAGAGAGACGGAGACAGAGAGAAGTCTACTTGGGGTGGACATAAGCCTTTTCGGCTATTGAAAAGACTTGGTTTGGAAATGGGATATTCACATGTTCTTGTCTGTTCTCTATTGGACATTGCCTTCATTAAGGTCCCATTTGGACTTGAAAAAGAAAATCCTTTTTCTCAAAGAGTATTTTCAAATTAATGTTTGGTTAATAAAAGTTACTATTTTCCAACTTGGGTTTGCCTTGAACTGAAAAGTGCGGAAGGACAAGATTCATGTAGAGGGGACAAAGCTAAAAAGAGGAACATCTCGGAAGAAACAACATACCATAACAAATTCAACAAAACCGATACGGGTAGAGTGCACTTGATCCCCCAAAAGCCTCAGACGAGAAACCTGCAAAGGAAGAATTATCATTCAGCTTCACCTCTTAAGTCAAGATTCACATTGTATTGAGAGATTTTGAACATCATACTGACCACACCACATCTTGTCTCAAAAAAGAATTTGACATCAGCTTGAGAAACCTGTTGATCATAGAGTACATTTATTTCTGAAATATAAAACGAAACAGCAAGCAGTGTTATCAAAAGCGAAAAGCGCAAAAAAGAGCTCTAAGGTCTATTGGGGCTTTAAGAGCAAAGCACAAATAAAGAGTGAGCTTTAATGAAAAAAGGCACAAATGGAGAAAAAATATGAATATATATGTAAAGTCCAAGAAAAATAATTATAAGCACGAATAACAAATATATGGACAACGAAATTGAAAAAAAAATAACGGTCAAGTGAAACATCAATGGTTTAATGTAGCCTCTTCATGAAATGCTCATTGGCTAGAAAACGTATGACTTAGAGCCTTGATGACGATACTAAAACACACATTAAGTGAGGCAAAGTGCTCAACATGTTTTGAGGCCACAAGCCAGAGAATACAACAACTGGTGCGTGCACAAGCTACAAAAATATCCAATAGAAAGATGCCGTCAAGAAAAAAACATGGTTGTTTTTAGAAGATTTCAAACATGAAACACCATACCATCTTATCGATATTTGTACAATAGACTGTCCTAGCACACATTTCACGCTCATCCTCTGACTGCATATAAATCAAAACAACACGTCAGCTGACAAGAAAGCAATTAGTTGTCCTCGACTCCACAAGGATGATATAGAACCATAAGCAAATATTTAAGTAATATCCTCCAGATACAGCACAATGAAATGCCAAAAATTTGCATACCCTTGGAAGGAATGTAGGATTCACAGGTAGAATAGCGGTTTTTGAAGGTAGAACCTTGAGTTGGGAGAAACCTAAAATTGTTCCACAAAGACAAAGCGACGCTTTTGCAGAATCTGTTCAGAATGATTCCAAATGACATTATAAGTTTCAACTGTTCTGCAAACTTAAGAATTTCAGCCAAAACATACTACTCCCTCCGTCCCAATTTAGGTAATGCAGTTTTACTGGACACAAAATTTAAGAAATATGGGAAGACTTTGTAATATTCAAAACCTACCCTTAAAATAAATGAATTATTAAATAGAAGAGTACACCTTCTGTGGACTTTTTGCCAAATAAGTAGGACCCAATATGGGAAAAATGTTGATGGAATCATTAAATATTTGCCAAATAAGGAAATGTGTAATTCTTTTTGGGACTGACTAAAAAAGAAAGTGTGTCACAAAAATTGTGACAGGGGGAGTACTTACATTCATCAGCGAACTCAACAAAAGCAAAGCGAAGGCGGGAGTGTGGATCACCACAAACTCGGCAGTCCACGACCTGCAAATAAGCACCACCAAAATGAAAACAACAACACTCTTTAATAGAGTAACACATCAAGAAGTTGTACGAAGACAGTCTACTTTCGGAAACATTCTAACTAAGTCATTGCAAAAGGAAAACTAAGATGACAAATGGGAACATAAACATCATTACTTCATTTAACATTTAACCACACGTTGCAGCCCCAACACACACACATCAAATCTATGCCCTTCTGCACCTATCAAACTTCTGTTCCAATAGTAAATAGTTAAAATGGGTGTATGGAAATGTCAATTCTCATTAAATGCACCTGGAAAGAACAAAGCATGAGGCGTAGATCCCAATTTTTAAGGCAAAAATGCTACATCCAGAGAGACCAAGCATGCAGGTCTCACCATGGACCAAACTGCACGCTCTTGAGTGTGATGATGGAAGTTAGGAGACAACAGGAACCAACAACCCAAGTTCCTCTATACTGAGGATGATTTGAAAAGTGTAAGTCTTTGCATACATATATTTTGTATGCTTAACACTGATAAGCATGAGGGCTAGTCCCCTTTTGTCAAAGACATCTTCACAAAAGTGAAGTGTCGCATACTTTTCTATTTAGAGAATAACGTCATGGGGCAAAGATGGATCCACTCAAGGACCTACTGATTTAGGTAAATAGCTAATGTGTTCCCCGACTGGAGAGGTCTTTTTTTAGGACAAACTATGTGCTTCTCAAAAAAGTCAGAAGAAATGTACAGGATTTAAAATGAAAAAATATACATATAAATATAACTGTCTGGCTGCTTTTTCTTTATGTTATGCTTAGAGGAGTAATCTACCATAAGTCATTTTACAGGTAATCCAAGTTAGCGTGGATAGTGCAGCTTTATACAAATTAACAGAAACGGAAGGTGATTACTTGTTTCTTGCTTTCTCAAGTTATAAAAAGAAGCATGCACGTAAGAACTCAAATATCTGATATGATGATTCAATCAATGTTCAAAAGGGCGTAGTGACTTACTTGTCCATATGCACTAAATAGCGCAGCAAGCTGCTCTTCCGTGATCTATATTTAAGGTAAAAGGCAAAATAAGAAAAACTACATAAATACTAATATATAACATCATACAAAATTCAACAATCGTAGATCATTACATACATTGATATCAAGGTCGGAAACATAGACTGTTCGCCTAATGCTATCTTCTCTTTGAGCTCTAAAAGATCTACTGTGCATTCTCCTTCTGCTTTGGTTAAAGTTGTTTCCTCTCTGTGAAAAAATAAATGTGAGACAAAAGAAAGGAATTTCACCACACAAGAAAGCATGACAAACCCAATTTCTTGAGATGGTTGTTCATGATTCAGATTGGTCATTAAGACATTAAACAAGACCAAAAATTGAGCTACACGATGCCATAGTAAATTAAAAATGTCAAGTAAGTAAAATTGTAAGTGGTTTTCCACTAGTAGGCTAGTAGCATCGCTGTCACCAGGCTATAATGCACGTTTTCATTTGAATGTAAGCAAATTTGATGATCTGACCAAAGCTTTTGAGTTGCCGTATGTGAAATAACAAATTATCCCTTTATATCTCATCCACATATAGCAAAAGTTATGTTTAGTATCACAAAACAACCAATGTAATGAAATCAAACAGCTAGCACATGCACATTAAACGACAAATTCCACGATATCCACTAACATGATCCAATGTAATGAAATGGCATAACTAACGCGTGCTTAGATGGTACTCATACACTCAAACCAGCTAAGCAAACCAATGGAATTGATCCCATTTAACTAACTTAACGCCAATTTTCAGTTTTTAACACATGGGCCTGGTTTCTAAATTCAGTTCAATTGGAAGCCCTTGAAACATGATTAATGTCGAAATGCATTTGGACCGTTGCAACAACTTAAAGTGGAAACTAATCATTTAAAATCCTCACAGGATCAATAGTTACCCAAAATACATGGAATGTCCAAACAAACACATTTCTTACCAAAAAAAATATGAACATATCTCAAACAAGCATGAAAATAACAGTTACATTTCCCTCAATACCAGCTATTACCGACAGTCCAGCACAAACTAATGTACACACACACAATTTCGACAAAATTCAACACGGATACATTAAGCCAAGTTCAGTCATGAGAAAAAAACCTTAAAATAGACTAGCAACATCAAAATAGCAACTATTCCAAGTAATCATCCAATTAACAATTGTTTAGTCATGAAAACAGACCTCAAAACAGACTATATCAACATCAAAATTGCAATTATTCCAATTAATCATCCAACTAACAATTATTTAGTCATCAAAAAGAGCTTAAAATACACAAAAACAACAAAATAAGATCTCAAAATATTAACAATACCCTTCTGTTATTTCTGAAACCATCACCTCCCATATTCATCTTATCAGCTGTCACAAAATTGTTGAAAATTATCTGATCACGATTATACGAAGAAGGAACAAATTCCTTGGCCATTGGATTCAGCTTCAGATTATTCAACATATGAACAACAATATCTTGCATTTCATACTCCGATTTTCCATTCGACACCACATCAGACTCTTTAACAACTACAGATTCAGACTTCACATTTGGCACAACAACCTCAATAACATCAATTTCATCACACCCTTTTGCACCAGCCGCCATTGAAACAAAAAAAACTCAACTTTTTAACAAGAAAACAGATAAAAAGAGGAATTCTGATTCCAATAAATTAAAGATCAGATTTTTACAGCAAAAATCTAATCTTTACACAACCCCAATTTAGAAATATGTAAAATTAAATATGGGTATAAATCAAAAACTCAAATCTGTAATCTGAAATTGAATTATTTTAGAGCAAAATGTGTTCAAGAAAAGCTTATTGATTGAGACCCATTTGGGGAATCAAAAGAAAATGATGAGTGAAAGAGAAGACAGACACAGAAAGAGAGAGCTAAGAAGGGGTTTTTGACAAATTTGATCAAATGGTTGAGTAATGGATTTTGGTGGTGTGGTTTATCAAGAAAACAACATGTGGCTTTGGGCTTTGGCCTATTGCAAATTGCAACTCTTTTGTGGCATTGTGAATTGGGTACACATATCAAGGAAGGGAATTGTAGAAAAAGAAAAAATATTTATTTTTATAATCGTGGTGTGCGAATTAAACTGTACCTAACAACATCAATCAAATAGTCCGTCGGACTAATCACTAAGTAAATGTAATAAAAAAGACAATATTTATGCAGATATTATCTCTATCTTAAAAGATACCTCTTATCATATGTGGAGAGTGGAAACCATTTATATGCACTTCAACCAATTTTATATCAACGATATTCAAAACATGATATATCGAATCGAATCAAATTAAGAAACTTATTTCGTGAATCTACATATTATCAACCCACTTCATGAGCTACCTAATACATCCTTTGGTGCATAGGAACAAACATTTGAATGCCACAAAATTATAATATATATTTTTTACATTGATTTATGTCACAAAATGAAGATGTTTTTTTGTAAAAGAATATAAAATGAAAAATAACTTTATAAATGAATATAAAATCATTTGATTCTTTACTTTTAAAAATATATATATATTTTCCACAATATCAAATACATTAATCTAATAATAGTTGTCAATTAGGAATAACATAACACATAGATAGATGTACAGTTGAACACCTCAACTTTCATTTGTGACTATTTAGGCATTTTAACTTTATATAGATGTATCTTGCGAACATTTCAACTTTGAGATGGATATTTAGACACTTTTTAAGGTTATATATTATAGATGTGTATTCTTAAAATTAAAATGTTTACGGAGTCGATTTAAACTAAATTAAGATATTGAAACTTGTATTTTTAAAATTGACTATTTAATTATCATTTGAGACTAAATTAAAATATTTATGTATGTATTATGTCATTAAAAATTGACAACTAAAATTCCTATGTATTCCTTGTATAGATTAGTAGAGTAAAATAAGTGGTTTTACACTAGGACAAGAATATACATGTACCTATCTTTGCATAATTTCTTACTTTTTGCAAGAATATTTTTAAAATGAGTTAAATGCCTAGGGAATAGTGCACCATTATAATCATCAAATACACTCACTTTCACTCCCTACCGTATTTATTTCTTTCCACCGAGCGTTCGATATTTTATATTGGAATTCGACTAAATTCGAATTTACATCAAAAAGTCCCCCATTAAAAATAAAACGTTCTCTAATAAAAATAACTTTGTACCCAAAAAGACTCAAATCTAAAACCTATTAGTTAAGGATAAAAGTACTTACCTCTCTCTACCATAATCTCTATATGCTCTATAGCTTAGTAATTGGTCCACAATGTACTTTTTGTTTAATCTATTGACAAACATAAAGATAAAATAATAATAATAATAATAATAATAATAATAATAATAATAATAATAATAATAATAATAATAATAATTAAAAAGAAAAAAAAAGATCGTCTGATTTTGAAGTCTTTTATAAATTTATTTGTGATTTTATGTTATTTGAAATTTTCATTTTTATATATTAATAAAAGAATAGTATGAAAATAATCTTTTTTTCTACTAAATTTCGTAAGTTCTCATATAAGATAATTTACTCAAAAGAAAATAAGTTGGTTAAGGATTTTAATACAACTTCTTTGATGAAAATATGGATAATAAGTTATATAAATGATATTTCACGTTAAGCATCTCCTCCCTATTCCGACACCCCCATTGACTGTGACTCACACACTCCCACCCCATCGCATTTGTGACTATTTAATCACGTTAATTGGACATATGTGTGTCTCGTGAATATATTAATTTTTAAAATTATGTAATTAGATATCTTTTAAGAGGATGCATTCTAGATAGGTATTCTCTTACGCAACTAACTTAAATCGAATTAATGTATCCAAATATGTTAGATGAATATTTAGTTGCTAATTAAGACAAAATCAAAATATTTAAAGAGTGTTTTATTTTCAAAAATAAGATTTCCCAATATAAGTTTAAATTTAGTTTAATTACTATACAATATCAAATATCGAATGGAAAAAAAACTGCAACCTCATTTCTATTGTTGATCTCTCTATATATATAGATAGATAGATAAAAGAAAAGGGTGTATTGTACTTTCTCCGTCCCATTTTATATGTCATCCCTTTCTATAAATAGTTGGTCCATAATACTTGTCATTTCATAAAATCAATGCATAAATTATCATATTGTTCATTTTTTATCCTTGTGAATTATTAGCACTGAAAACATACATTTGACCAACTTAGAAAAGTTAAGTAAATGATTCATGTTCATTGGTTAAATTAATTAATCAAAATAAATTAATTCATGTTCATTGATTGAAAACTTGAGTTCCAAAAAAATTAAATAAGGGTAGAAGGGTAAAGTTGCATCATTTTTTAATGCAAGTGCAAAGTAAAAAGGTGACATATAAAATGGGACGGAGGGAGATTATGTATATATCCTTTGACTTTTTTTCACATAAATTAAATATTGAATGAAGTCATAAATGTGCAGATTTTCTCATAAATAAAAATTATAAATATGAAAAAGATTTGCTAATTTGAGAAAGTACTTTTAAGAAAATGATTTTTTTTTTTATGTTCACGACAACTAATTTAAGTGAAATAACTTAAAGATAAAGTTGAATTTAAGTATTACGACTTCTGAATTGAGAGAGTTAATGATTTTGAAATGTATGTATAATGGTATTCGGTTTTAAATGTATGTTTAATGGTACTCGATTTTTACCTCTAAAAATTTTAAATGTTTGTCTAATGATATTCAATATGGTATGTTAATGGAATAATAATTTTAAAAATCAAATATCGAAATTATGATATCAAAATTTTAGATACCGTATCATACCATTTCATGTCCAGCCCTACTGGTTATACATCAATTTCATAGCCTAATTACCAAACAAAATTAAAGACCATTTAATTCTGTTCTCTTAAAAGGCATTTAACTTCCAACCCTTTTGGCTACAATTAGGCAAAAATGTAGAAATGTATCAATTTTCAAATCTTATACATGTTGATAAAAACTGGTTCTTTAATTTCTATACAAATTAGATTACTTAGTTCCTCTTCTTTCTTTATTTTTTCATCCCATTCGATCTTCGATATTCATTTTAGGCTTCGACTAATCCGAATTAATGCCAATAAATCCCACTTTGGGAGGTAAACTCCCAAAGCTCGAATTTATACTTTTGGATATCAATTTTGACCAATATTTTAAAATATATTTTTCATCATATTGGCATGACAAGAATTGCAGTTTATCATACTTTCATATTGTTTTTCAATATCAAAACTTTAATTTTGAAATATTGAATTGATCTATTCCAACTTAGCTTTGAAGTTTAGTCACATTGACTTTCGATAAGCAATAAATTGAGACAAAGGGAGTATGCCCCATGCCTCGTAGTGATGATCTATTTGACCAGCTTCAAGGTGTCACAATGTTTTCTAAGATTGATTTGAGATCCGGTTACCATTAGTTGAGTATTAGGGTACACATCCCTAAGACCGCATTTACGACTCGATGCAACTTATAATGGACTTTTATCCGTAGTATTTAAATTTGGGGAATTTTCACATATAGCCACTCAAAAATAACTTAATTATTCTCCATAGCTATAGTTTGCTAATTACGATTTGTAGCTACATGTTAAAGGGAGGAGAGATGCGAGCGAGATTGGGAGAGGGAGGGGAGAGGCGAGTGAGAGAGTGGAGAGAGGCGAATTGTATATATGTATATCTATTGAATTGTATATGTATATATGTAACTGATATACATATGTATTTGTATATCTGACGAGCGAGATTGGGAGAGGGAGGAGAGAGGAGAGCGTTATTGGAAGAGAGAGGCGAGCGAGAGATGGAAAAGAGTGGAGAGAGGCGAATTGTATATGTATATCTGTCAGATAATTGTATATATGTAACTAATATACATATGTATTTGTATATCTGGCGAGTGAGATTGGGAGAGGGAGGAGAGAGGTGAGCAAGAGAGGGCAGAGTGGAGAGAGGCTAATTGTATTTGTATATCTCTCATATAATTTTGTATTTGTATATGTATAAGTGACGTAATTACAATTAAAATTAAGCTGTCAGCAATAATTAATTCAAACTATAGTTACGTAGCTAATTAACTAGTATATATTTGCTTATCCGTGTAATTTTCTCTTTAAATTTTATATACCATCAAGTTATCCAAATGATATCTACAGCCTACAGGTAAGCCTTCTTAAAATGTGAGATTTGAAAGTAAAACATGTTATCTGCTACAACATGTAAAGATGATCCGATAATATAAAAATTACTTACACCGATAATGTATATTACTTAAACTCTAATCAATATATACCACAAAAAACAGAAATTCTTATTAAGAAAATAATGATCAGAGAATACCCAATGGAAGCATCTCTAGCCATTTATCAGAAATATACATACCAGTTTACATAATGCAAACTCATGACACAAAAATAAATGTCCAATGAAAGATAGATAAATTATTCAGAACATATAAAAAAGAGCAACTCGATGCACTAAGCTTCCACTATGCGTAGAGTCTGGAGAAGGGCTAGATCACAAGGGGCATTCAGAACATAAATGGAAACTAACATTTTACCTTGGTGAAACAATTTAACACCAAAGGTCTTATGTTTATAACCTTGACATGGGAAGAGAAGCCCGCGGAGTCTCCCAATCAGTCATGACATGGTTACGCGTAATCTCCTTCAGTGAACGACAGCCACTCAATGCCATAGTTAGCTCAAACTCGTCGCGTATCATCTGCAGTGCTTTCTTGACGCCAGCTTCTCCATCAGCAGCCAATGACCAAATGATTGGTCGCCCAATCTGCAGAGGGGATCACAAACGTCATTACAAGAATAGTATGTCATAAACAGAAGTATATATGTCCCCTTTTCCGAAAACCTGGCCTTGTATAAGGGGCAGAGTAGCGTCTAGCTTAGAAGTTATATGTGAATTCACGTGAATCCAGTAATTTTTTCCCAAACATTGTTTACCTGTTAAAAATGTCACTAAATATTTGACAGTGAAACATATTATTACTGTATATTAACTTGAGGTCGTTGTAGGACCCCCTAAACTTCAAATTCTGAATCAACCTCTTGCTAAGTATATATATACAATCCGTTGCAAGATTGTCACAAGTTGAATTGTGGAAGTGACTTCTATTGAAATGCTAAGTTAGACTTTCGGTATGTCATTATTGATGGAATGTCACATTCTGTTGCATCACAAAGATAGACGAGCTACACAATCACTTCCAGAATGATCGTAAAGTGAGGCGGATCTAGGATTTAAACTTGAGGCGTTTAACCTTAAGTTTGCATTGACTCATTGTACTTTTGAAAATTATGAGTCTGTAATTTAATATTTGTTGAAAATTTAGTTATTTTTTCATGTAAAATATTCCGTGTCGAAAATACTGGATTCAGTTGAGTCCAAAAGATTGAGGTTTGTGTTATGTTGTACTTACAAACACGCCTGATGCACCAAGCGCCAGAGCTTTAAAGACATCTGTTCCACGACGAACGCCTCCATCCAGGAACACGGGGATACGGCCTTGTACAGCTTTCACAACCTATATATTCATATGAAAGCAATGCATGTCAGGAAGAATGTACAAGGTTTTTACTAGACAGACGAGGCGAGCGGAACCAAAACAAGAATCAGTAAGCTAGAAACAAGTTAGATACCTCTTCAAGAGCCATAATTGTGGCAGGGACATAGTCAAGTTGGCGAGCACCGTGGTTCGACACAATGATACCAGCTGCTCCAGATTGAACTGCAATCTTAGCTGCAGGTCCAAAGTAAAAAGTGTTTCACCATTAATGTGCCTAAGTATTGAACTGAATAATGTGAGGAGAAATTATTAAGAGTGATATGATAGGTGCACTAAGCTCCCGCTATGCGTAGGGTCCAGGGAAGGGACAGACCACAAGGGTCTATTGTACGCAACCTTACCCTGCATTTCTGCAAGAGGCTGTTTCCACAGCTCGAACCCGTGACTTCCTGGTTTCATTATAAAAATATCGGAAGCAGATTGCATCTTTATCCCAGAGCCTCGAAGGAAAGAAAAATCGTTCTTTGCTTACCATCCTCAGCTGTAATTACACCCTTTACCAGGATTGGCAGTGAAGTAATTGTCTGTAGCCACTGAACATCCTGTCCATATTCAAAAAGAAATTGTTCATATCAGATTGAGGTTCATTTTAAAGCACGTTACAGTGACAGTAATTTAAACCGATATGCAAGTTTCATAATTACTCCCTCGGATCCCAATTTATGTGATGCATTTTGACTTTGCACGGAGTTAAAGAACGGAAAGACAGACTTGTGAAACTTGTGATTTAGAATAAGTCATAGATATGATGTGGCTATAAATCATCATCTTAACGTGAAATGAGAAGTTTAAAGTTAAATTGTTCTAAAATAGAAACATATCGTTCTTTGTAGGACAGACTAAAAAGGAAAATGCATCACACATACTGAGCTACATAAGACTTGAGAAGACAGCAAAACAGTAAAATGGTTTATGTAGGTTGAGATGCTAAGGAAGTTAATGTACCTTCCAACTCAATGATCGATCAACTTGTCCCGCGACATATGAAGCCAATCCGGAGTCCTCAGCCTGCAAACAGAATTTTGTTAAGAAGACACATGATAATCGTAGAAATTATTTAGAACAACGGGTACGTTCCGTTCTGTTCACTCACTTTGTTCAGCTTGCCAATGTCCAGTCCTTCAAAGTTCTTCAGTGACAAATGTGGTGGCAAATTAAATCTGCAAAGGACGGAGAGTTTATTAACTTGTGGAGCTTCATCTTAAGAGCCTTAGCTAACAAGACAGGTAATATAATTACACGCGATTGGAATATGCACCTGTTCTTAATATCAGCTTCTCTACGTCCCAATCTCGGGGTATCAACCGTAAGAGCTATAGCCTTGAAACCTGCCCTTTCAGCTCTTCGCACCAACTGAATTGTTACATTTCTGTCCTTATAGACCTGGATTTTCGATGCAATATATATGTTTTAGAGTAGTACCATGATTGTATAGTTCTGATAAGTCTTTTAACTACAATTTCATGCTTACATAGAGCTGAAAAAAACGGGTGCCAGGTCCTGTTGAAGCAACCTCCTCGACACTTGAAGTTCCCCAAGATGACAGTGTCTGCAATACGAATTTGTGAGACACATGAAAGAAAAAAAAAAATGGACTCAGGCTAAATTTTAAGACTCCAAATTTCATTTTCAACATTCATCCCATCCGCTAAAGCCCATCAAGTCCGTATTCATTGTCATTAGTTCAAAGTTATACTTGACAGGCAACAACAGACTAACCATAATTGTTCCTGCTGCCGATGCTGCTCTTGCTATAGCATACTCACCTACACATAATCAACCAAAATGATTAAGTCATTTTTGACACAATTAAAGCCTTAAAAAGAGATTTTTGACATTATACAACACGTGCACGAACATAGACAAAATGATTAAATCAAGCATGATCCACAACTTCTCTCAAGCAGATAGATGTTCAAAGCCATTACAGAATATACAGCATTTTAAATGCAATAACATATATATCAAACGTCTGATTCATATTTGCCATACGTCTTACATGAAATAGTCCAAACACTTCTAGTTTTTTTGTTAAAAGAACTTATATCGCGACATTAGTCAAGGAGTAAAATATGAAGTGAGTCAAGGTATACCATCAGGATGAGCCATTTTCTGCATAGCTGTTGGTGCAACCATGATAGGCATTGAGATATTGAAACCGAGCACGGTTGTGCTTAAGTCAATCTTGCTTACATCAATAAGAATACGGGGCCTAAACCTGCATAAACAGAGAAAGAATAGCTTATGAATATCATAACACATGACTTTATCCACTATAACAATAAAGTCATAATACTGTTTTTCGCCACATTAAAGTATCCCAACTTTATCCACTATAACAGTAAGGTAACAACAAAACTTTATTCACTATAACAACAAAGTCCGAAACTTTTACCCACTATGGTAGTAAAATCCCTGAACTTTACTCACTTTAACAACAACAGGTAAAGTTCAGTTACTTCAATATTGTAAAAAGTAAGTTATGTGTGTTGGCGAATGGACCGGTGATCTGCTCATATGGACTTAAGCAATCCTCACCTCATGAGCTAACTTTTAGAGTTGAGTTAGGCCCCAAGATTCATTTCTTTATCATGGTATCAGAGTCAGGTTCAACTCTGTTTGGGCTCCCGATCCACGATCTAGTTGGGATTGGAGGTGTTAGAGTCCCACATTAATTGGGAAATGTATTAGTGATCTTTTTTTATGGACTTGAGCAATCCGCACCTAATGAGCTAGCTTTTGAGTTGATTTAGACCTAAGATCCATTTTTTTTTACAATGTGACTTTAGTCTTTACTCCAATAGTGATCATTAAGTTCATTGACGATACGTGAAAGTGAAATTTAACTCTGATCTGTTGTGTAGCAATTTATGACTTAGAACTACGACAGCTAGAACAACTTACAAAATTCTTGAAAAGGCATTTCTGTTCTCAGCCAAAGTCCATTGGTCCTCTGCTCCAGATGCATAGTAATCATACACCATCTTTGGCAACTTTTGCTTTGCAATTGCTTCAAACTCCATCACATTGGTAATTTCCCCCATATTGTACTTGTTTTACGATATTTAGAAACTACATAAAAAGTACTTCAGTTAAAATTCAAAATATTTAAAAGACATACTAAAATAGTAACTGCATCACATAAAATGGGACAAAGGAGTAACATATATATAAGATCTATACTGCTCAAACTCTTCAAAATATCGTCAGATCCTCTAAAAGTAGTGCAATTTTTGAGGATCTAACACAGATGCTGCTGCAACATTTTCTAAGAGTCAGATCAAACATAGGATAAGATAATATTGGATTAACATAATTGAAAGGGTACATGAAATAATGAGAAAGAAATAAGCTTGCAATTTTTTTTATAAAAAAATACCACCTGAATAAGATCAAATAAGAACAAAGATAAGTGGTACCAACTGTCTATTTTTAACAAAAAAAAAGAACAAGTGCAAACATGCATGCAAAAAATGTAGCTCAAAGAGTTATTTTCCGAGAAGGGTGTTCAACTGACCGCCGTTTAAGCCGACTATAAAAGTAAACAAAGGATTCCAAGATTTTTGATAAGAAGAAAAAAGAAAGCAAGTGTTTTAAAGGAAGTTAAGAGCAAACCTTTGGAGTAATCCCAAACAATGAAGAAGAGTGGAACAATAATTGAGGGAATATAATGTTTTATTATAAGATAGAGGAAAAGAACCAACATATATATATAATAAATAAAATAAGGGAAAGGGGCCTCATACATCATCAGCTTCACCGTAAAAAGCTAATATACCCCTCGTTATGAAAGTAGCTTATATATACTCCTATTGTTACACAAATTGTTCATATATATATATCCTTTTTTTTCTAACAGAAGTGAAAAAAAATATTTTTTATTAATTCTTTTATAAAAAAAAATAGTCCATGTAGGAGTATATTTGATCCATTTCACACGGTTTCTTTACTTTTTTAATTCAACTGCTAATTTGAATTTTATTATTTTAATGGTCAAATTTATATTTTTTTCACTTATTTTCTTATAAAATTTATTATAGACGCCCCAATTATTATTATATTTAACTGATATAAAGACTAAATTACCATATAGTCGCAAAAAATTAGCTTTAAATTTTTTTTCTCTTTTCTCATTCACACTTCTTTCTTTTTATTTCTCTTATTTTTACACTAAAGAATGAAAAAAAATATATGAATAAGAAACTCAAAAAATAATTTATGTGTGAAAAAGATCAAATACATGATTTTGTTTTAAATTTAAAAATAAAAATAAAAAAAATTAATTTTTTTTTTTTTTACTTTTATAACAATAAGGATATATGTGCCACTCTTGAAACGGTAAAACGTATATGTGAGCCACTTTTATAATTATAAGGGTATATGTGAACTATTTTTGTAATAAGAAATATACCAAATGACAATGTTAAGGAGTATATCAGGCCCCGTTCCCAATAAATAATTAAGAAAGAAGACAAAGAATGTGAGCCCAAAAGAAAGGAGAATCACAAATTGAGGATGAGTATTAAAAAACAAGAACAGATAAGTGAATCACTACCAATTGCCTTTTCTTATCATCAATTCAATAATTTCCCAAACTGTTTATCTATTTTTATTATTAAAACATATTTGGACATATTACATGTTATAGTAATAATTCTATCTATGTGGCATTTTGTCACACACTTATCTGCAATTTCCTTTTCCCCTGTCAATATCTATGTAGACTTAAAAAAAAAACAAAGGAGTTTTAGGAAGTGTATGATAAGTTAAAAGAAACAGGACAAAAATATAATACGAAAATATGATAAGATCGATGCAATTTCATCCAATAAAAATATTTCATATAAAGATCAATTTAATAATTTTTGAAATTTATTTGTAGTAGTTTATGAGTTCTAAAATCTTAGTAATTATACATGATTCAGACTAAGAACATGTTTAGCTTAACTTTAAAAAATAGCTTTTTAAAAGTAGTTTTTAAAAAATCAAACTTTAGTAACTTTTAAGTTAAAAATGAAAAGTAGTAGAGTACCTACTTTAATTTTAACCTTCAACTTTTTTTTTAAAGTCATTTTAAATTTATTTTAAGTTAATTTTAACTTTATCAAACACTCTCAAAAGCTAAAAATGACTTAAAAGTAGGGTTGATCTACTTTTAAGTCAATCCAAACAAGCTCTAAGTACTAGTTCTAAGTCCGATAACAATAGTTGTGCCTCAATTTCAAATAATTTGGAATAGACTTAGCTATATAAATCCTTGTAGATTATGTTTATCTATTTAAATGATTGTATTATGAGAATTAATCAAATGATTAGACTATTTTGGTCAATCATGTATATCCTTTAACATATATATTCTTACTTTAATTTGCAACTATCATAATTAAACTCTTAATATATTTTTGTGACTTTAATCTTACATCATTTTCACCTATTTCATTACAGTAAAAATTATATAACTATCTACAAAAATCAAAGTACTTACCCTTATCTACCCATCTATTTTAGAGGAAATTTTTTGTAAATAGCTCAATTTATGTCTAAATTTATATTTTAAAAAATAGAAAATTTTTATTTAATTATGATTGATTTCAAAATATAACGAAATACAATGTATTTGTATATTTAATAAGTGTAGCCACACATATATAATATCTCTGTAGCGGATTATAGTGTGTCTACACACGTAACAATAATGAAATATATCATATTCACACTTAATATATGTATAAAATATTCCTACCTAATTATATATCCACTAACTCCAAATTATTGTTATATTATAATTCTTTTAAAACTTACACTATTTCAAATAAATATAAGGTCTTAATTTGTTGTTTCACGCATTTTTTTTCGATAAATAATTACTATTGCCTATTTTACCATTTACCTTTGACTTGGACATGTATAATTGGAGATATTATTATGACAGCTAAGAAGTAGTTTCCCAGCAAACATGGTCCATAAACATTGAGGGGGGACAGTCACAAAATAAAAGGCGAAATCGGACTCAAAAATGAATGTACGAAATATCTATCATCTTTTATTAGTAAAAAATAATTTTACTTTTTACTTTATTCTTATAATTAAACGAATGTACGAAATATCGATTCATTAATTCCTTTCTGAAAGTGTAAACAAGTTTGTACTAAAAAAGTTTCTTAAATGATAAGTCAGAAATACTGATATTTGGAGAATCTTAGAAGTCTAGTTGGTTAGCTATCTGAACTCTCACTTGTTGGTGAAGGTTCGATTCCTTACATTGTAATCTCTTCTCCGTGTCCTCTTCTCCACCCCAATTTAAAAGAAAGTGGACGATTAATATAAAACGAAAAAAGTACCTTTAAATTGGACATTTATGATGGGAAATTTCTTAGCCCAACAATAGATGTGACACATGAACATGGTGCCATTAAGAAGGTGTGGCTCATGAATATTGTGGGGGGTGGGGAGGGGGATAGTGACAAGAAAAGGAAACCAGAGCCCAAAGACAGATACAACTTACAAAGACTAACAATAAGTAAAAAAACTAATTTCATTTATTTATTAATTTTCATATTATCTTTTAGGGAAAATGCATAAGTACCTTCAACCTTTACCCGAAATCTCAAAGACACACGTATATTATACTAAGGTCCTATTACCCTCCGAACTTATTTTATAAATAATTTTCTACCCCTTTTCGGTCTACGCGGCACTATCTTCTGGGCCCAACGCGTGTTGACAATTTTTTCAAGTTGTCTGGTTGATAGTGCCACGTAGGCCGAAAAGGGGTAGAAAATTATTTATAAAATAAGTTGAAAGGTAATAGGACCTTAGTATAGTATAAATATGTCTTTGGGATTTCGGGCATAGATTGGAGGGTACTTATGCATTTTCCCTATCTTTTATTATAAAATTGAAGTTAAAAGTGACAATACGAAGTAAGAAATTAGACAAAGAAGGTAGATAAGTACAAGACTGATAAGTATTTACCTATCTTTTATTATAAAATTGAAGTTAAAAGTGACAATACGAAGTAAGAAATTAGACAAGGAAGGTAGAGAAGTACAAGACTGATAAGTATTTTCAAATATATATGAGTTTTTATGCTTCTCTTTATAGTGTTGAATAGAGACGCATAGAAGTGAATCATAAATTAATATATGACATAAAAAGGAAGGATTATAGAGTAGGTGGAATATAATACTGAAGAGTAGTTGGGGAAAGTATATTTAGTATTCACATAAATAATATATTTCATAATACTATTCCTTAAATGTTTGTAGATGGTGTGCCTCGTGATTAAAATCTTACTAGGGAAAAATATTAAGAAAAAGAATTAGTAAAAAAAAGAGTATGCATACATCTTATAATACACATTAATTTTTTGATACCTCATTAAAAATCTTATCATAAAAATCAAGTGGAACTTCTCAAAAATTGAGATTGACAATGCCTCAATGAATTGTTCTATCAAAATATGATTTATTTCACCATTGTGTTGAAGATTGTGATTGAACAAAAACTTTGGTGAAATATACTTTATTTCATCTCATTTGATATATTTTTATTTTAACTGAGCATTACATAGTAATGTCTTTAATATTATGGAAAAATTGTTTTCGAATAAAAAATACACATCTCTTTTATGTTGGGGCACTATTTTATAACAAAAAAGACTTGAATCAATAACAAAAAATGATTGTCTCGTAAAATATGATAATAATATCCTCACATATTACTATAATATTTGCAGAAAGAACTTCATATAATACCATGTGTTGGAATAACTAATAAAATCTTGAGAATAATTGTTAGAAATAATAAACTCATACCAATATATGATTTACTCGAGTATTTTCATGTAAAAGTAAAATTATATGTTGCTTATATATTAATTCAAAATCAAAATATTATCTCATGAAAAGTAATAACAAAACATATAAGTACACCGATTGCAGTTAGATACCTTTTTTTTTTTAATCATTTTCAATTTTTCATATTAGTATTGATTTTTTTTTAAGTTAAGCGATCTCACACTTATTATAGTACTCAATAGAATTACTTACAAATATTTTTGGTACTTCAAGATTTTTTTATATAAACATCACTATATAGCCATACATGACAATAAATTATTATACACGCTCATATTATATATATATATTGTCAGATTGAAAGAAATTTCATTATATTTCATCTCTGTACACGAGAATTTGTTTAACTCATACATATTATATCTTGAGGTCTTTGGATTATAGACTCGATTTTCATCTTTTCAGTTGCAAGAAATATAATATGAATTATAATTTTTTATTTGGTAAATTATTTATAATTTAATAATCTTTATCCTCATTACCATTTACAATCTCAAGCACCAATTTTTGTTATTTAAATATAAGACATAAATTATTTAGAAACTAAAACCACTGACTAATTATAACTTGTGATATTTATTATGGTACTATAAATTTATGTCTTACATAAAAAAATATTTATTATAAAATAACATAAATAAAAGATCATCACAAAATAAAAACAAAAATGCAAATAACCCTTGGTTTTTGCATTAACTATCACATGGTAATTGGATGGGCTGCATGGGTAATAGTTTGGGCCGCAGGGGTATTATGGGTCACAGGAAATTATTTTTGAAAGAAATTATATAATTAGACATACTTCACCATCATATATATTATTACATATATTTTTAAAATATTATGTACCTTACTAATAATTAAAAGCTTCCTATCATATATTAAGGAAGATACACCTAGATACATGTATTTTTACTACCAGATACACTAAAATAAGGAAGGAGAAGAACGAGATTTGTTATGTATCTTATATACAAGCGAATCACACCGAAGCGAGATGTATGTCTTTGGTGTGTTCGCATGTATCTGGGATACATGATACCGTAGTGACGAGTGAAATTTGTTATGCATCACAGATAATGCGACTCCACATGTATACAGTGTATTTAGAACAAATTACACCTACTTTTGATCATATATATCCCAAGATACATGTATTCGAATGTATCTGGACGCACCAAAATTCGGTAAGATTCATAATATTGCAAACTAAAATATATCTAAATAATTAACTCCTAAACTAGTGAGATTTATATAAGTTCCCTTTATTTTTCGTAACACCAAAGTTGTAAAACTACTTTTATGATAATAAAGTCACTAAATCCATCATTTGTTACACTTAAGTCACAATCATAATCTATCTATTCAATCTGTCAATCAATCTCTCAATTTGAAGGATGGTTATCCATACGGATGATTTGAAATCAATTTCTTTTTATGTTATCTGAGTTGAGTTTGTTGCATAGGATTTCAGGGATTTATCCAAAAAAAACTCTCGTTAAACCATTTCTATATATTGTGCTTAAAAAGAAGAAAAACTTACCTAAATACACAACTTATTTTATCATATTCTCAAAAATTTCTTACAATTTGAAAATTTTACATAAATCCCTACTCTCTCCTATTTTCGGATACATCACTTTACGCGATATATCAATCGGAACATCACTTTACACAATGTATCAGAATATTGAGTGATGTATCAAAAACTGAGACACTATATATCGGGACGTTAAAGGATGTATCCAAAATCGAGACGTTTTGAAATGTATTCAGATTCCATCAAATTAAAAGGATTTCTGTAATTTGAGAAAGAGTAGAGCTAAGATGTAATTAGCTCTTAACATTGTTAAATTGATGTAAAATTCCCAAAAAAGAATTCACTAGGGCCACTTATGCTTGTATCTTTTTTGATTGGTTGGTGAGTGAGGTAATTGTGTTATTTGATTTTTACTAAGATATCGTATTATGATTTTTGGATAATATATTATTTAATTTACCATAAAAATAATAATCTTACATCAGCCATACAAATATTTCTAGTATTTTAAAAAATTTATGAATATAAATTATATTTCATATTTTATTTTAAGAAAACAAATTATATTCGGTAAAAGACAAATCCATGCTAAAACTCTACCTAAAATTGACTTGTCAAAAATATTTGGATATTTATGACCTAATGCTATCTAAATTACATCTTAAATTTTAAAAAGAAGTATTGAAATTTCTGAATTTGGTGGCAAATAATTAATTTCGTTCCCGAACTATGGATAGTCCTTAAAAACACTAAACACCCCGATCTGTCACATGATCGGAGTGTAAATCCAGTTAGTCAAGTAAAATGAATTATATTTTTAAGACTATCAATAGTTTAAGGTTGAAACTAATAATTCACGTCAAATTTAGAAATGTTCTCAATACTTTTCTTTAGATTTTATTATTTGTCTTAATAAATCTTAAAATGAGATAAATAATACTTATTACAAGATAAGATGAGCTAACTTGACACTTATTTTGGGATCGGGAATAGAAAAGTGGAAAACAAACCAAAATATCTGTGTTCGTCTTTTTCCTCAGTTCTCACTTTTTTTTCTTTCTTTCTGTTTTTCATTTTCACAAACAGTTGATGTACACAAAAATACAGTCCAGCTACAGCCACTGAGCGAGCGTGTGTTGACTGAATTTCAATGGCGGATCGAGTGAGAAGAGTGATGAGCGAAGGTGTCTTAACTTATGCATACATACTTCTCTATATTTCGTTATCTAGTGGTCAGATCTTCTTCAACAAGGTACGTGAAAAAGCATTAAAATTGATTCATGTCTTCTTTTGTTTTAATTGTCCTTAGCTTGGATTGGGAGGAGAATTTTAGTAGCTCAGTTGGTTGGCTACCTGAACTTACACCTTGTCGATGAGGGTTTGATTCTCTACTTTGTAATTACCTAGATACAAAAAAGATAAAGGGATTGAAACATTAAATTGATGTGTTCATTTGTTTCAAATGGTCCTTAGCTTGGGTATAGAGAGAAAGAGAGATGAGTGTGGCAATATGTTGTCTGTTCTTGCAAAAATATTTCAAACTAAGATGAATCATCTAATATTGAGTGGATAAGAGGATTGAGAGGAATCTTAGTAGCTCGGTTGGTTGGCTACCTGGACTTTCACTGTTGAGCCCTTTCCCTACACCTAATTTAAGAAAATGAAAAAAAATAGAATGATAAGGGGGTTGAAACAGCCTATCTGAATTAGTTTGAGATCGAATTGTTGATTGATTGATTAAATTGGGTTGCTTTAAGGATGTCTAGTTAACATTGGGTTTGGTATTTCAGAGAGTGACAAATGGTGGTAGCTAGAAACTGAGTATATAAGTGAGAATTTTGATATACTAGTTGTTAACTGAAGTTAAAGCCTCTAGGGCGGTATCTACGTTCATGGGGAAGGGGCATTTTAGCTTGTCTATAGATTGAAGTATACATAACTTTCTCCATTTCCTTGTGTTAAGTTTCCCACGTTGGTTAGGTATTGTGCAATTTTCACCTCGTAAGCTAGCTTTTGGGTTGAGTTAGGGCCAATGCACATCTCTTTTCATGGTATCAGGGCCATACTCTATAACATGTTATTGTGTGTCACAATGTTGGGCTCCATTTATGTTGTTCACACTCCAATTAGTAAACCTGGGAGTGCAAAGGGGTGTTAAGTGTCCCACATTGGTTGAGATGTGGGTTAGGTATTGCGCATTTTTCACCTCGTAAGCTAGCTTTTGGGTTGGCTCATTCCCTGTTATTGTGTGTCTCAATGTTGGGTTCCATGTTGTGTTGTTCACGCTCCAATTAGTAAACCTGGGAGTGCGAAGGGGTGTTAAGTGTCCCATATTGGTTGAGGGATGAGTTGTTTGTCTCGTTATATGGTATTAGGCAATCCTCGCTTCATAAGCTCATTTTGGATCGAGTTAGGTCAAAAGTCCATTTTTATGACCCTGTTATGGTGGGTATTTGTAAATTCTAGGATTTAGTAAATGAGATCATTCTTACACATGAAGCATATACATTTTCAATTTTTTTTTATAGTGTTCTGTCTAGCTAGGTTGTCGCACCTTGACTGTTTCACCGGATACTTGTCCTTCCACCATTACATGTATGGGATAACTCTGTTCACCAAAACTTAGGGCGTTAATCCAATGGTAGGAAATCCCTCAACTCTTTTTGAATTTGCTGATATTCGAAGTATATTTTCCCATGATCTTCATTAGCTGCTAGACCACATTGGTGCGACATGAAGCACAAAGTTAGATTTCAATATCCAATTTATTCTGTATAGACATAGTGCGAGTGCAATGATTTAGAACCTCACTTTTCTTTCCTTTCTTTTCCTTCAACAACTTTGGGTTCATGTTACTCAAATGCAGATTGTGGAAGTCAAGTACTGTCCTATAATTTGTGATTTGATTAGTTTGAGTACTCTATTTGAAGTGATGGGGGTGATTTATTAGAAGGATTTTTAAAACATTCAAGTATAAGCATTTTTAGCATTGATCAATGGTCAGCTTTTATTAGAAGATTGTCGAGGTGCACCAATGTGTACAAATAGGTTCTTAATCAAAGGAATATATTTCCGAGGTAATCATGTAAGGAACCATTGTCTGGTTCAATATATTTTATTGTTTCTTCTTTGCATATCTAAGATCCAAAGTCCTTATTTGGTCATATGCATAACATAGGATAGTTCATGAATATTTAAAATCTGTTATGGTCTGTTTGGATGGAGACACCTTGGTTTTTGGGGACTTCATAGACATCTACTCGAGTTTCTTTTGAAGTAAATCTCTAGAAGAGCTCAATCTTCAGCAGTTTTGAGCTTTTGCTCAATTCGCCACTAGTTTGAGTTAATGGTTTCAAATCCAAATTTTTTTCTTAATAAAACCAAATGTGTGTAAACAATTTGGGCCTATGATTTTTATACCAATATGGCCAAATCCCTCAATTAAAATGAGCCCTCTGTCTCCAATTTCAATTTGGTTAAAAATATATTGGATATTTAAATACATTTTTCATTGGATATTATTAAGGTGCAGATGTTATGTTCCTTTTTCTTTTCCTTTCCAAAACTTTGTTCAGTAGAAGGCTAGGATGGGGTAAATTTGTTAAAGTTACGCATATGCTATGCTACTATTAATCTTGATCAGATAATTTCCTTAAACCTGATCAATCGTGTAATAAGTATGCTCCTCCACATTGTCAAGAGGAATCTGTATGTCCTATGCTTTGGCTGATACCTTGATACTTTGCTTTTCCCCCTTTCAATGAAATGGAAATGTGATAAAGATGCTTCATTGTTGGCTTTTATCTTGCTTGTTTTCTTTGGACTACACTTATCAGTTGTTGCTTTAAGATAGTTCACATGTCTGACGTTTCTGGGCTCCTTCATATGTGCAATATTTTGTTCATTGCAGTGGGTTTTGTCATCAAAAGAAATAAACTTCCCGTATCCTCTTGCGCTGACACTACTTCACATGGTCTTCTCCTCGGTATTATGTTTTGTGCTTACCAAAGTTCTCAAGGTAAGAATTTTTCTCCTTTTTACCGACTGTTTGGGCAACTAGTGGTGCTAATTTAGGCATTTCTTTGCAGATAATGAAGGTTGAGGAAGGAATGACTCTAGACATGTGAGTGCATGTGAAAAAAATGTCATGTTAAATGTTTTCGATAGCAAGTTTTATATCCAAGAACTCTATTAGTCCATCTATTCCAATTTATGTGGTGACATTACTATTTTGAGAGAGCTTCTTCTTTGACCATGTTCTCTTCAAGAATTGGGATTACATTATGACTTCTAGTACTTGTTATGTAGTTTCTTAAATTATATTTCCAAAATCTTGAAGAACTATTTCCGGATTCACACTGAAAATAAAGTACTTTGACTACTCAGAACCTTGCCACATTAAGTAGAATGGAGGTAGTATCTTTTATGACTTTTCTTCAGTAAAGAAAGCTCATTTAACTAGATTTTGTCTACCAAAATCTATGTAAATCTCTGCCTTCTGCCATCTCATTGTTTTTCCTCTTCCGGTGCAATTCATTTCTCTTCTCCTGCTTTGCCTGGCCCGCCCTAGAAGTTGGATAAGCCAAGACGTGAGTGTTTATCTGTTCAGTACTTCACATCCTCCTTGGCTTATTGGTTAGAGATGTTCACTTTCTTTAAAGAATTATGCCATGCATTGCACAAGTTACAGATATACCTCTCATTAAAACTATTTTTTTATCATCATTCCTAAAATGATGAAAAGGAATTTATTGTCCCAACATGTTGCTCCATTAAGTGACAGAGCGCTACATTGTTTCAATCCTCATCCTTGTAATTATGCCAAGTCAGACATCTAATTTGGCATAAAATGGATTAGTTTGGTAACTTACTATAGTGAGTTAAACTGCATAGTTATCAATAACAAAACATGTATGAACAAGATAAAGGAAAAAATTAGAATCAACCTTTCTTCCTCACCTATTAGTATAAACTAGAAACTTACCTGAAGTTGCCCGTTTCTCTCAATTTTATCACAACTTTTGCATTTGTGCTCAAAATCCTTACAACAGAAGTTATGTTACTGTACTACTTTTTTCCTTCTCATCTTTTTTCCATTCGACTTTCTTGAAGACTAATTAAGATTTCTATATGCAGATACATTAGCTCGGTCATCCCAATTGGTGCTATGTTTGCTATGACGCTTTGGCTTGGGAACACAGCTTACCTTTATATTTCTGTTTCATTTGCTCAGATGTTGAAAGCAATCAGTAAGTATTTCTGCTATCGAGTTGTCTTATATTCTGTAGTTCATAGATGTTAGAGGTATGTAAAACTTCAGTATAGTTTTAGGCTGATAGATGAAGTGTCAGAGGATGTTTCATGCCTGATATTTAGACTATAGATGTTGGGCTGGTGCATGCCCTGCTCAACTACTCTATACTCTTTGTTCATTTGTGTCAGGATATGATTTCACATTTTTAGGTCTCATCTGCAGTGCCAGTAGCTGTCTTCATCCTTGGAGTTGCAGCTGGACTCGAAATGATGAGCTGCAGGATGCTTCTCATAATGTCTGTAATCAGTTTTGGCGTTCTAGTAGCTTCTTATGGTGAAATAAACATTAACTGGGTTGGCGTCATCTACCAAATGGGAGGTGTTGTTGGAGAAGCTTTAAGGCTCATATTTATGGAGATTCTGGTCAAACGGAAGGGCCTCAAGCTAAACCCCGTATCTGTCATGTACTATGTTAGCCCATGCAGGCAAGTATATTTATTGTCTGAATGTGGGATGTTTTTCGAATTTTGTTATTATGTTATGCTTTAACATTATAAAAAGACAATGTAATGGAACTCTCTTGTTACACAATGCAGCGCTCTTTGCCTTTTAGTTCCATGGATCTTTTTGGAGAAACCAAAGATGGACGAACAACTAACATGGACCTTTCACCCTCTTGTTCTAACTCTAAATTGTATATGTACCTTTGCCTTGAATCTTTCTGTTTTCTTGGTGATCTCACATACAAGTGCCCTAACAATTCGTGTTGCTGGAGTTGTCAAAGACTGGGTGGTTGTACTGCTATCTGCACTACTTTTTGCTGATACGAAGCTGACCCTTATCAATCTTTGTGGTTATGCTATTGGTAATTTTCTGACAATCTTATCTGATGCCAAGAAACATTTTACTTTTAACTATTTAACTAATTTCCAGCCATTTTCCTTGCATTCATTCTACATCATTGAGATGTGCTGCTTTGCAAAATATTCATCATCTACTTCTTCCTTTGGCTCATTTTCTGTGCCCGGTAACTGGATTATCCCGTTGCTTTGTCTCTATTGATTTGTGTAATTGAACCAATGCTGCTTCTAGTCCTCGGGGAACATCTTTCTATATTTTATCGCAACTGCTTTAATTTGTCCAGTGTTGGCATTTTGTGGGAGTGATATAATCGTAACTACTACATTAGAGCTAACCTGTGACTGATACAACTGATGGTTATAGACCTCAGTAATGACATTATTGTTCTTGATGAATACATTGAGAGGCCTAATTATTAATAAACACTGCCAAGAGCTTCATGTTGATAGAACACTTATTTTATGTTTTTATTTTCTCAAGTAAGATTGTTAGATTAGGAGAAATCCTAATCTTTTCTCGTACTGCATATATGATGATAAATATAAATATTGATGGTACTATTTTGTGACCGCATAGTAATATAGAAAAGATGTTTTCTGCAGCTATTGCAGGTGTAGCTGCATATAACAGCCACAAGCTAAAGAAGGAAGCTATCCGAGTAAGCTCAGACGAGTCTCAAGCTACTTCATCTATACCTTTAGTATCGTCTTCAACATCCAATGCGTAGATCTATCTGAAGAGCAGTCTTGCAGTCTGTTCTGAGGTCTTGCAAGTAAAGGAGCAGAAAATTCTGCAAATTCCAGTATGTCTTTTTTCCGGGCAAGGAGGGGTTGGCTCATTCTTAAAATTGATGCATTATTGAATGCTTTAGAAGAAGATAAAGTTAAACATGGTGATATTCAAGTCATGAACTTGTCTATGTGACATTCTCTGGTTATTTCTGCTGCTTTTGAATTCGAGACATTGGAGCACAAGAAAGAGAAACAGCTATAATGATGTATAATGATAGAGGATCCCATATATTCTTTTAAACGCGTAAAAGTTGGGACACTGACATTCTTTTGGTTCGACATAGACATCGATGACTGCTGACTGTTGATATGTTAAAACAGATTCCAGATTTATTAGAGTGTATAGCTGTTGGTGGAATTGAGTTCTTCTTGAGACAATTTTCTGTTGTAAGGTTGATCTTTTTTTACTTGAAATCAAGAGTTATGACTAGCGTTAATATTTGAACAGAATTAGTAAGAATTGAAGCCTTACATTGTATGATGAGCTCACTTCTTTCACCACATAAATTTATCTAATTGGATTGCTTTATTTGAGCCGAAGATCTTTCGAAAACAGTCTATCTACCTTGGAAGGGTAAAGGTTTGCGTACATACCACTCTCTCCAGATCTCACTTGTGGAGTTACATTGAGTATCTTATTTTATAAGTATGATTAAAGTTCATTCTTTTAAGCAAGTTATCTTGATGATTATTTGGTTTTATATTTAAACTTAAGTTGCTTAACATGATAATCATTTAAGTCAAATCTATAACTGATAAAGTCTAACGGATAACATTCAAAATTGAACAGAACGGAACGATAAGTAGTCCTAGTTCAAAAAGTTCTGAATTCACCAATTGATTCATCTACTGTAACAAACACTAAAATGGTTGTAGTGATTTTCTCAACTCAACAACCAAACAATAGAGAGAACAACTAACAGGCTTTGATTCATACGAAAACGAGTAATTACAATATGAAGAACTCGAACAATAACAGTATCTACAAAGAAGAAGGGATGAGGGAACTAAGAGAGAATTGGGGATGAGAAGCATAGTATTTGCCTAAGCATAATCATAATTTGCATAAACCTATTTTGCTCTCACTAGTCTTTATTTATCAACCCGAATCTCACACATAGCCACTTAATTCGGTGGTGGGCCGCTTTGCCAATAGTGGTCTAGGGCTCTAGGCCCATTCATAACATCTACTCTATTCCATAATGCTTTCTAATTTGCAAAGCAAAGTCATAAACCTTAAGAGGTTCAACAACATATTTGGAGACACTTTCCCTTTTTATATCTTTGGTGTCTCAACTTCTGTACTAAATTCTCCAAATTTCTCATAAGTATAAAACCAACTGCAAATTCCTATGAGAGAAATGTCCAAGTAACCAAACTTTTCACCTCCAAAATAAAGTTTATCTCCAAGAATTCCTTCTAGCATCTTTAAAGTGTCTATGTAGTTTTCTTTTCTTGTTTTTTGTTCTCCTCCTTTTTCCATCCATAGTTTACGCCCCGTATCAAACACCTGTGCGGAATTTAGAGTCAGTGAGTTCAGAATCGAGCACAATCTACAAAATGTGTGTACAAATTTTTTGATGTTTCATTACATTATATAACACAGTTCGTCTGACTAGGAGGTCATATGCTCAAGACACGAAAATAACCTCTTGCAAAAATTGCAAGGTAAGACGGTATACATAAGACCTAATGTGGTTCGACCCTTATTCATACTTTGTGCATAGAGTGAGCTTAGTGCATCAGAATGTCCATTATTTGCAAAAAAATCAGTATTATCTTATGATGACTTGGTGGAGATACGTCAGTATAAAATATTTTCTTCTTATTTTTTCTTTCTGTGAGCTTAGTTTACTTGACCGAAGGCCCCCTAAAAAATAGAAGCTTATTTCCGTCTCTATTTGGCAAAGGGAGACGAAGTTGAACATGGCTTATATATACATATAAAAATGTACTAAAATATCTACATATATTGAATCTAAACTCATAATTTCACGAGTGAAATAGGTTAAACAGTAAGAACCTTAAAGGTCAAACTTATCAAGTTTAAATCCTGAATCTACCTCTCTTGTCAACGTATAATAAATTAACAAATTTTGTTACCTTTTCCACATAGTCAGCCCAAAACATAGCTTGATATTTTTCATAAGGATCACTAGGAAGAAATGTAACTTTGTCCTTCCAAACCTCATCAATATATTGCACAACATTTAGTGATTCACAAATTGGTTTTCCATTGTGAATCAAAACTGGTATTTTCTTGTAAATTGGATTCATTTCCAATAGAATTGAACTTTTTTCAACCATGTTTTGTTCTTTGTACTCAAAATTGACACATTTTTCAGCTAGTGCTACCCTAACTCTCATACCATACATGCTAGGCCAAAAGTCCAATAAAATCACCTCTTCATTTGCCATTGTTTGATCAAGAAAACTCATAAATTAACAAAAGTTTCGACTAATCGAAATTTTTTTCTATCTTGTGATATAAATATATTGTTAAGTGCTGGATTCTTGTATTTTAGCTTATGTATTCAAGTGATTGTGCCGTAAGACCTTGTTCCTTTCTACTTGACATTCTTTATTTTCCTCGGTTTTTACATAAAGGTAGCTTGCTTACTCCGCGTTACATGCTGAATTCTTGTATTTTAGCTTATGTATTAACGAAAATTAGTCTGTTAGATAGCGACTAGCTGATCAGGTTGTGCGATATTTAAAAGAGTTGTAAGTTTTATGCATTGGCAATATATATGTTATTTTTCGTATTATCAAGTAAAATGAGTGTGATCATGTTATAACGTGTTGAATTATACTGATAGTGTAAAAATTCTTTACGTTATCGGTGTATAGTATTTATAAGGATGTCATTTTCAGTCAAGACAAGTAAAGAGACAGAGGATGTATCTGATTAAATTATTTTGCAATTGTAGGCCAGTTTGCCTAGATTGATGAAACAAAATATTCTCATAGTTTTGTCTTGGCTAGGCTAAGGAATACAAGAGTTGTGGATACCTTTTAATTTTATTATATGTCCCAACTTTGTGGTGCTCTTGTTGGTTTATATTGGACTAAGACGAGCTTAAATGGAGCAGATTGATATAGTCGATCCTAACTTGCTTCGGATTAAAGTGTAGTTGTTATTTGTTGTTGTTGTAGAGATAGAACATTAACACTTAGGCCATATCACAATCTATTTAATGTGATCACGTTTTTACCTTATTTTAAAAAAAAAATTGTCTTATACTTATTATTTAACAATCCTATTTTATCATTTTCCCTACTTTTTTATAGTAGCTTTATTCCGTTACCCTACTTTTTATTTAATAGGTTTATCCTTCAAATGTGATATCATGTAGCAACAGAAAACGATACGTATTCATTAAAACAATAAACAACAACACAATACAATACATTATGAAACATTGCGTAACAGCCATCCACAGAGAGAGGTAATTGAAGGGCTAGGATGAACATAGTACTTTACAAGTACCAAACACAAGCATCTTGCTTCTGATTTTCACTTAACACTCTTTGAATGTGTTGTCAAAGTTTATGCTTTTTAAAAAAGAAACTCTAATTCTCCAAATGATGAACTAACAATTGTTCTATTGTAAACATCATAAGAAAAAAACTTGCAAGTTAAAATATGGTTTTGTTGAAGAGGATTTCTGATGATATGGAAGAGATTGAAAACAAGAAGATTGGCCTCCGTCGAGGTCTTTTAACGTTGATGTTAGAGTGGAAATGTTTCGAACAACACTTGGATTTAACCGGAACAAGGTTGAAAGAATGCTTCAATGAACTCGAATCCAGAGAGAAGAATTTGTGTTCTATTCAAGAATCAATAGGTGAAAGCTTAAAGGAACTTGAGTTAGTTAGAGAATCACTTAACGCGAAACGTGTTGAAGTTGAGGATAAAGAAAGACAGATTTCAGAATATATTGATGACTTGAAAATGAGAGAGGAGAAAGAGATGTCGATTCGTGGTATGCTTGAGGTATTTGAGAATGTGATCGAAGGAAGGCTTAAGGAGATTGATATGAAAGAGAACAAATTTTACGAGCTAGCTAATGAGCTCGATTCCAAGGAAGAAAGATTGAAGACACGAGAGAATGAAATGAAGGCGCGAGAGGAAGAAGTTGATTCTGCTATGTTGTTCAATAAAATGCAGCTGGATTCTACGAGTCAGTTGAGTACACGAGGATGTGATTCGAGGAAAATAAGCTGGAAAAGAGAGAGGACAATGTTGGTGGAGTCTAACAACCCATTCAAAAGGCCAAAGGCAGGAAAATCTTCGGAATATAGCAT
>JAJOOR010010953.1:0-31980 GCA_036250505.1 Solanum acaule
TGAGGATGATAGCAGTGAGAATGATCAAGAAAATGTTCATTACAATCAAAAAGTTGGCATTAATGAAAATGTTTTCGATAGTGATGAGGATGATGGAGAAAGTTCTGATTACGGATATGGAAGTACATCAGGATCTTCAGAGAATGAGAAAGAAGACATCACTTTTGAACCTGGAGGAGGAATGCCAACAAAATCTGTCAAATGGAATTCGGAATCAAGACGTAAAAGCAAGATAAAGTCATCCTCTCGAACCATAAACTCAACCTCAAGACGTAAAAGCAAGGTAAAACGCTCTGAAAGTATCATCTCAAACGACGATACTGAAAAGAAGGACACATTCAATTTAAAAGACAATAACAATCATCGACAACAAAATAACGTAAAGTCCAAGACTGTAAGTTTTAGTGGTTTTTCGAGTGAGAGCAGCGATGATGCAGAATCAGATGGTGAAAATAATATTGGTTCAAATCAATCAAGACCTGTACAATTTAGATCATGAAACCATACATCAAGATACATGGACTTATGTTACCAAGGCACCTCTAAGGTTTCTAAATAAGAGTACACTGAGGCTCTTTCATAACTATGGATCTTATTTATATTTTTTGGTATCCTTCATGAGTACTCTTTGGATATCTGGCATTGTCATGATTCAATATTTGTTTCTTTTAGAGAAAGAAATACAAGAACAAAAAGGGGAAATTACATTGAAATCAATCTTTTCGCTATCTATTTACTTTGGTTGGTCAGAATTCAATTATTCACGCTGTGATCCCCTCTACAATTATTTTTTTAGAGTAGATAAGAGTTCTTTTTGAAACTTCATTGTGCCCCAAATGAAAGAGGGAATTTAAATTTTCAAACTTTCTGAAAATATCATCTCCTTGACCAACCAGAAACACACATTTAATTTTTGGATTAAACATCATAGCAAATGCTTTAATTTTTTAGAATAAACAGATCGATTTCATTGATGATGTACCGATTGTTAAGTGGATTGAATCACAAGTTTCGCGAATGAACCATTGAAAATTTAAAATATGCAATCATATGGTAAATTTTCTTATGGTTGGCCTGAGCTTGAAGATTTGAGGAAGCATATATATAACAATACATTGTGGAATTAAAGGTGATAGCAAAATTGACTTCTTTAGAAACATACATATTCGTATGAGTTTTGATATGGTGGAAGACTTGGTCAACATAATGTCTAAGAACGCATATTGCATTAAGGTCAAGGATGGTGTGTGATGTCGCCCAAATTACAACTTTTAAGTATGTGTAAAGCCATCGCTGTCAAATATAGAACTCAACTAGGTTGAGCACGAATCTTTGTGGCGAAAAATTACAATTTATGCAAGAAATCACTTTTATGATCACTATTTCGAATAGGGTTTGTTGGGAATATTTAAGAATGATTTTTAATCTATGACTCATTAATAAAGAAGAACTAGAGTTATGGTATTCAAATGGCCATGGGGCGGGGTGGGTTAAACTTAACCCGCAAAATTTTTAACCCACCCCGCTCCACCCCACATAACAACTTTTTTCATTTTCAACCCGCCTCACTCCGCTTTGCCCCGCATAACAATTTTTAACCTATGTAAGTAGATTATCACCATAAGATCTCAAATCCTTAAATGGAACACAAGTACCATATCTAATGTAGGCATGCGACCGCATCACTTCCTCCGCATTAGCATCAATTTCTGGCAGCGATGTATTTGCTTACTTTCAGCTCCTTTTTGCACCTCTTTACTTTGTTTCAGCCCAAACACTTGTATATTAGCTTATCCGTATCAGTTTTACTCAAAATATATGTGAAATGATCCTCAAATTTTAGCTAAAATATAGTAACCATCTTATACTTCAAACTTTTGTTCGACAACAACTCACCTTACACCGTGCAGACTCAATGCCTTAACAACACTAATTGGACAGGGTTACTCACACTAAGGTTTGCTTAGAAGGTATAATCAGAATCTAAAACTCATTCATTCAAAGCACAATTTGTTCAAAATCAAAGACTTTTCATGCAAATATGTAGTCCAATTCCAATTGAGGATATGAACATATATATCAAATCCACTCATTCTCTCAAAGAGGATTCATCGAGTATGACATGCATAAGTTATCACATTTTTAAGCATGAAAGTATGATGCATGCATAGAAAAATTCCTTAAAACATCTATTACAACAATTGATGAGGTATGAAAAAACAAGAGTAAATATGTGCTCGTTACCTCGCTTATCTGAGACCTTCATATTATTCAAATCTCATCAATTAATTAATTAATTACCAATATAAGCACTCCAATAGAGTCAATAAAGTCTAAACATGTCTTCAATTCGATGTCCAAACGAGTACAAAATAGTATTGCCCTTTCTCAAAGTCTCGGAACGATTTCAGTCTGTTCAATCTACATATGTAAGCGAACTATTTTGCAAACACTCATATTGCTATACTTTTATCTTGGACCCAAAAAATTAACTCTGAGACCCTAAAGTCAAAACCGTTAGTTTTTTCCAAAATAGAGCTGTCCATTCCTCGAGAAATTCATGTCTGAAATTTCAGCTGAAATCGGCTTTGAACTGACTTTCAAATTATTTTAGGGCTAAAATCTAAACTTGCACATCAAATTTGAAAATCAAAGCATGAAAAATAAGTTATATTTTTACAAAATCATAAAAAAGATATATAAATCATATATCCGATACTTATATGAGAAAACACATTGAAAATCACTGTAATTCGAACTCACTAGTTCCCAAAATGTTGAATATACAGAAATTTCAAATGTCATTTTTATAAAAAAAATTATTTCTCATTTGGTGTTTGGAGCCCACATTGGAGTCTTTTTTATACTCGAGGTTGCCGCAATTGCCGCATTTTTATCCACATTTGTGGTCAAAACTCTGGATTTGCGGATCCACCAAAACTCAACAAAAGCCCTTCAAGGTAAAATGGGCATAACTTTCTCTTGCCACCGCCACCTCAAAATTTGATAATTATTTTGCTATGGCTCTGAAATCACGATACTAATCTAATGATTCAATCAAAATATACAATTTTTAGCTTATTTGTTTCATGTGGTACCTTTTATGCTCAAAATGACATCAAAACATCAAATACGGGCGCAACACTATCAAAACTTGTCCGAGACTCCTTGTAATTTAACCAAAACTTGTACACAAGTCCAAAATCACCATAAAATCTCTAAAACTGTTAATCCAAGATTTTTCAGTCAAAAAGTTGATCATGGGCAACTGTCATCTTAAATTCAACTACAAGTAACTCAAGCATCCAAATCACCCTTGCGCCCCTAGGGACCCACACAAACAATTCGACTAAATCATCATTTGAACTTAATGATGTAAAGACTCAATGGGTTCTGGAAAACGATACTTTATTAATGAAGGCTGAAAAGTATTAAATAGAGTTACAAAGAACTATTAAGACTCCTAAAGTAACTGAACTACATAAATAATATATGTTGATATAGCTAATGCAGATTCCTAAATAAGCAAGGACTTTGAAACACTAATACCGACTTAATTATTAACTACTGTCTTAACTGACTTCTGATGCTCCAATACTCCCCCTCAAGTTAGGCGATGGGTCACTAAGCCTAACTTGAATAGATTATTCTCAAATGCAGATTTAGGCAATGCCTTGGTGAGAGCAGCGGCGGAGTCAGGATTTTCAATAAGGGGGTTCAAAATCTGTGGAAATAGACACACGAAATAGCCGAAGGGGGTTCGACATTTACTATATATATATAAAAAATTACTTCAACCATGTATAAATAATATAATTTTCTGCCGAAGGGGGTTCGGATAGTACAAGGTGGCTCCGCCCCTAGGTGAGAGTGTCGGCTATTTGATCGGCACCATGGACATGAATAACACGAACCCTTTTGATGTTGGCATGGTGGCGAACAAAGTGAAAGTCCACTGCAACATGCTTCACACAACTATGGAGGACATGATTCTTGCTCAGGAATGTGGCTATAAGATTGTCACAATAGATTGTGGGTAGCTGATGTACTGGAAAACGCAGCTCATTTACGAGATTGGTGACCCACAAGGTTTCAGAAAGGGCATCATCCACCGCCCTGTACTCAGACTCGGTGGAGGAGCGTGAGACAGTATTTTGTTTCTTTGAGGACCAACTAATAGGATTGTGACCAAGAAATAGGATGTAGCCAGATGTAGATACTCTGTCAGAGATGTCTCCACCCCAATCCGCATCAGAGTATACATGTAGATTGAAGTCATTAATGGGAGTAACTTGTAGGTCAAGTTGAATGGCACCACGCAGGTATCGGAGAACACGCTTCACAGCTTTCCACTGAAGGTCTGATGGTGCTTGCATGAATTGAAACAACTTGTTTACCGCATAGGCTATGTCCGGTCTGGTGAAAGATAGGTATTGAAGCCTACCCAAGACTCGGCGATAACGTGTAACATCAGTCAGGTGAGTTCCATCAGATAAGGTGAGTAACTTAGAGGGACTCATTGGTGTGTTGACACTCTTACAGTCAGTCATTAGCTCGTCATTTAAAATCTTATTTACATAGTTTGCTTGGGTGAGAATTAAACCTGAAGATCTATGTATCACTTCAACACCAAGAAAGTAATGAAGGTTACCTAAATCTTTAATAGAGAACTGAGAAACAAGGGAAGTGATAACCTGATTGACACTTGAAGTGTTGCTTCCAGTGACAATGATGTCATCTACATAGATAAGGACGAACAATGTGTCACCTAGACCAAGTCTAACAAGTAGTGAGGCGTCAGATTTTGTCTTAACAAAGCCTATGGATGAATGGTAACCCGTGAGAGCATTGTACAAAGAGTGAGGAGCCTGCTTCAAGCCATAGATTGCCTTGCGCAGACGACATATATGTGTTGGTTTGTCATTACTAGTAAACCCAAAGTTTGTGCCATGTACACTTCCTCGCCTAGGTTTCCCTGGAGGAAGGAATTATTTACATCAAGTTGACGAAGGTACCAATTGTGACGAACTACCACAGAGAGGATGATGCGAATTGTGGTGGGCTTGACGATCGAGTTGAATGTGGCGTGAAAATCAATACCCGATCTCTGAGTGAAGCCTTTTGCAACCAGGCGAGATTTGTATTTATCGACGGTCCCATCAGCATTTCTCTTGATCTTGAAAAGCCACTTATATAATATGACATTTTTAGTTGGGTCAGGAGGAACAAGTTCCAAAGTCTGGTTTTTAATTAAAGCATCAAATTTCTATTTCATCGCATCACGCCACTCGGGATGTTTTTGTGCTTGTTTGAAAGTAGTGGGTGTGATGGTCTATCTCTTAGAAAAGTTCCCGAATGCCACCACTACCAACTTACTAGCCACTCACGATGTACCCTTACTTCTTCTTCATCGCAATTCAACCTTTGACCACAAGGTATATTCTATCAAGGCTCACTAACCGTCTTCTGACACAAATTCCCTTCCCAAGGTGGGATCTAACTACTATTTAGATTATAAACACTACCCTACTTCTCATTATTCAAGAACACAGATAGCCCTTCTAACCATATCCCATAATAGCACTTGGGCCCTAGGTTTCTACTTATCAGGCCACATACCGGGGGCCCGCTCATTCGCAATCAATTCCAATAAATTAGATATAATTCATTTATTTACAACACAGAAAACACACATGTCCAAGATCCATAATTTAGTTATCATTTGAGGAGCATCATACAAATTTCCAATTTCAATGACAAGTAGTCATAAACATAATAACCACAATTGGTCCTCTCATGGAACCCACGCCTAAACTGTTAGTGTGTCAGAACGTGACACCCGATCCAATATATTTGTCAGAACGTGACACCATGTAACACCTTGCTAAGTGAAAGAGCTAGAATTAGAAAGAGACATTTTTGGAAAGAAATGAAAAAAATCTAGAAATTTGTTTAAGTTATGTTAAGCTTGAGTTTTGGGTCAACTTCAAACGACAATAACTCCTAGCTCAATATGATTTAGGTATGTTGCCAGATACCGTTGGAAATATCTTTGAATTATCTTTCCAACGCCGTTGAGTTTACTCGATTTTGAGTTCGTATGAGGGAGATATGTTCATTCAAAGTTGGGTTGTCTAGATAAGAAAAGTCAAAACCAGATTTTAGAAGGGTATTATGGTCTTTTCACCACCCAATTAATTAATTTCGTTTTTGGTAATTAAGTTGGGGTCTAAATTGAAGCTAAGCTTGTGAATTTCGACAAGGGTTGATCCCTACAAGTTATGTGATATCACATAGCGTTGGGTAAGTTCACCCACACGACAAACATGATTTAATTCAACGTATTTGTATTCTTTAAAGAAAAGTTTATGAGTTCTTTATGAAATTTGTTAAAGTTTCGTTTGAATCTTGATTGTTGAGTTTTGGAGGAGTTCTTGCGGTGATTTGATGAGATTTAAAGTTGTTTTTGAGTAGTTCTAGTACACTTTGGTTGGGTATTCGAATCTAAGTGTTTAGGAAGAAACTAATGGAATCTAGAGGGTTTAGAGTTGAAAAACGAGCAAGAAAAATCAGGGAATTTCAAGGGAGGGGTCTGGGATGCCGCGCCAGCCAGAGCGCCCCACTTTGGGTTCTGAAGTTTGGCCTCTTGGGAGCTACGCCAACTAGTGCACCCCAAGCCAGTGTCTGAAGTTTCAAGGCTAGCGCCCCGCACCACTCAGAGTGTCAGGGTCGCCAGGCCTTCCACCCTTTCCCACTTCTTTCCGTTAGAGTTTCCTTGAATCGTACCAATGTTTTCTAGTTGATTCCTACACTCTAAGGTACGTATAAACATCAAGATATCATCTATAACACGAAATCATGACCCTTGAATCCATAAATCAAATTCAACGTAAAGCTAAGAGTCAAGTCAAGAGAGTTCTTAGAGTCTTTCAATGGTCTTATGCAATTGTTTTAAACTTGTTTTAAAGACATAAGCCTTGAGTTTGAGAAAGAGTAGAGCCAAGTTCATTTCTTTAAATGATATATAGGAACTAAGTAATCCCAAAGAACAAATGTTTACACATTTAAGATAAGAGGAAACACCGATTTCCAAATGAGTAGTTTTGAGTCCATCTCTTTTAAGAGATAAGCTTTTTTTAGTAATTACCTCAAATCACAAAAAGAGTTTTGTTTTAAACATATGAGCTCAGTATATTTTGGTAGTAGTATTGAGCATCGATATGGGGACGAGTTCATAATAACTCAATGTCTCCATAAACCATATAGCTATCGTGGGTAGAAAGGGTCATACTTTTTAGATGATTCCTTAGTGCTTTTTAGCATAGACTAGTGGATCCACTTAGTTGAGGCGTTCTATATCTCGGCAAGTTATAGGACAGTTCTGGCAGCATAGGCGAGATGATGTATCATCACATTAGCTCATAGTGATGGTTGTCGGTTAGAGAAACTCCCATAGAGTTATACTACTTTACTATAAATGTATATTGAGTTGTTTCTTATTGTTTAAAATGCTTTATATAAACTACACTTTTAATGTTGTTTAATTCTGCATTTGAGTTTGAGTATTCATGAGTTGAGTAAAGCTGGGCAAGTGTTATTTCAAAATTCATTTCAAGCTTATGTCATGTTTAGTTCTCCCATCGCATGCTCGTACATTCAATGTACTGATGCCATTTGGCCTGCATCATTTTATGATGCAGATACAAGTAACCATGATCAGCATCCAGCGCCTCATTGATCCATTCGAGCACTCAGAGTCAGTTGATAAGCCTTCTTACATTCCGGAGGGTCCCTGTTGTTATGTTTTTATTGCTTTTGGCTATTTCAGTTGTTAGGATGATTGGAGATCCTGCCCAAACATCCCTCTTAGTATCTAGAGGCTTCATAGACAGTTAGATATGAGTTCTTTAGTCTTGATATTTTAATTGTTTGATTTTAAAGACTTGAGTTGCCATTTTGGCTAAGTTGAATGTTATTTTCTAAACATTCTCAGTTTATCTATTCAGGCAGTTTATTTAAGATTGTATTTAAGTGCATTTCTGTTGAGTAAGTCTTCTACTGAGAGTCTAGCCAGGCCAAGGGTTCGCTTGGGGCCAGCAATGGTTCTCAAGTGTCAGTCCCTCCCAGGGTGTAGGCTCGGGGTGTGACACACCCGATTCAATAGATGTGTCGGAACATGACGCCCGATCCAATAGTTATGTCTGAACGTGATACCTAATCCAGTCAGCACAAACACAACCATAATCACACCCATAATGAACAGTTCTCATATAGTCACATAATCAATGAACAGGTTCATGGCATGTAATTTATACAACATCAGTCGCCTCATTAGGTTCAATTCATGCTTTTTTATTCCCATTCATGCACACACAACTTAGGGCCAATAACAAGCAAATACAAAATAGCGATTGAACCCTCATCCAACCCTAGTGCACAGGATAAGGCTTTTCCTCACGGTTCACATGATCTTTAGCAACTAGGGTCATGTACAATCATCCGGTAATCCGAACCCGAAGGCCTAAACATGAATTCTACCGTCAATTAGCAATATACTATGCAGCGAGCACAAATTTACTACTACTCAAGTAAATAAATCTAGCCTACCTCGGCGCCAAGTAGCTGCAGAGGGATTATAGCTTCAATCCTAGCTTCCAGATGACGAGACGGTGGATTTGGCTGGAAATCGGCAAGCTATCGTCATCCTTGCGCTAGAAATCTCTTCCTCCTTCTTTCCTAATCCTAGAGCATCCTTTTGAGGGTTTCTGGGGTGATCCACTCCTCTTTTTGACAATTAGGGAAAAAGGAGAAAATAAGACTTTGTGTCATTTAAGTTATGTCCCTGACTATCTCGCTCTGGCGCTTCCTGCCCCGTTGGAGCGCCGCCGCCATTGTGGCACTATCCCGCTCTGGCGGGAGAGTACGACCCAGCTCCTCAAGACATTTGCCCTTCTTAATTAACGACGGTTCGGGTCGTTACATTTATTCATTGAAAAATCCCTTCGAAGGTTTAATATAATTAAGTTTTTTTAATAATGGCTAGTCATCAGTTTACTACATCTCTCACATCAATCCATGTTTATAGGCCATTGTCCGCCACTAACACACACGCGCATATAAACACACACACGCACTAACACTACAAGAAAACAAGAAATTAGCAATAGATATAATTTTGTAGGTAAACAACAAAAATTCTATGTTAATTAAATTTAGCTACGAATTAGCGACGGGTAACAAGAAAATTCGATTAGCTAGGAGAAATTAAATCCCATGTTAATCCAACTTACCTACGGATTAGTGATGGATTATGAGAAAAATCAGTTACTTAGGATCTTTATAACACGGATTAGGTAGAAATTATCAATAAATTTCATAACTATTACATGTTTTCTTATAGTGAAAGTATCTAATATTTTAGTCATGATTATTTTTTGATTGATTTATTATTAATGATATTATATAGGGGTATGATTATTCATCTGGTATTTGGCAATTTGAGGGAAATTTCTATGTCCCAAGTGGTTCATATCGTATGTCAATAATGCAAGTATTTGGAGGATCACCATCAGCCATAACTTTAATGTTAAGAGATTATAATGGAAACCTCTATTACTATAAAGAAAAAATTATTGAATCAAATATTTATAATAAATGGTATAGAGTAAATGTGATTCATGATGTTGGTGCAAGTAAATTAAAAGTTTGTATTAATGGAATTCACAGACATGAAGCATCAGGAAGAAGTGGAGACCAACATTATTTTAAATTTGGAGTTTATACAAAAAATAATGAGTCTAATTATATGGAGTCTCGTTGGAGTTCGGTTAAACTTTACAAAAACAAAGCACTGATTACCTAGGTGTTTTAACATGATCAAGCGGACTAGCTCTATATGGATCATGGAACATATATAATCTTGTTTATGTAATTTCATTTCATTAAGAAATATGATGTATTAAGACAAATATCATCCTCTTAGATTTATGTGATCATGAGGTTCAGTTGAATAAGTTATAAATATAAATGAAACAAGCTTCAATTAATCTTTCCTACATAGAAGTCCCAAGTTTTCATACAATCAATATTATATCGGTTGATTGTTGACCATTGATCATTCTAACATATAGGCTCATTGTCACTCCCCGAGCCTACATCTTGGGCGGAACTGGCACTCAAGAACCATTGCTGGTCCCAAACGAACCCTTGGCCTGGCTTACTTACTCAACGGAAGACTTAAACTTCAGAGATAACTTCAAATAAAGAACTTATGACAAATCCTAGAATGTCATTAAAGAAAGCATTCAAACTAGCCAAAATGGCTACTCAAGTCTCATAGCAAAACATTTGAAATACAAAGTTGAAAGACTCATAACTAACTGTCTGACTATCTATGAAGCCTCTAAAACAACTGAGATGGATATTGGGACAAACCCCACAACATCCTAATGAATTGATAATAAAACTGAAAGAAATAAAAAGGAGTCATCTGGGATACAAGGAGGCTCACCAACTGATCTGGAGTGCTCAAATGGATCAACGAGGCGCTAGATGCAGATCCTGATTACCTACGTCTGCATCATAATAAGATACAGGCCAACCGGCATTACTACATTGAAAACTTTAAGAACTTATCTTGACTTCTTGACTTGTCTCTTAACTCTCCTTGAATTGAATTATGGATTCAAGGATTAGGATTTGTAATAGGAAAGATCTCATGACGTTTAGAAATGATTTTAGATAGCTAAACATAAGAAAGGATCGAACTATCAAAATTTGAGGCCGGGTCCGCAACGCGAAGACGTATTAAATTTGTAGTTTCGAAAATGCCTTTTGAGGCAGAACGCTCCGTGACGGCTCCGCGATGCGAAACAAACTTTCCCAAAACTGGGAAGCAACTCCGCGACCCGCCACCACTGCCAAATTTTGACCGACGAAATTTCTTCTTCGTTTCCCAACCCCAATTCGCCCAAACTCGATTATTTTTCTCAAATTTCTTTTAGATACAGATACCTAGCAAATGTACCTAACAACCTAACGCGAAACGATTCTATAATACGACGTAACGATCTCAGAAACTTCCCATTATCAGCCAAATTCATGAACAATCATCAAAATCAAGAATAGATATCAAGAACATCAACTTTCAAACTCTTTTAGGACGAATCCATGCTGAAATAAATATGTTTGGCATGTGGATGAACGACATCAACTTTATGGAAGCCTCACATACCTGGTAGGATTAAATCCTTGGCGAAAACCACAACTAGATTGATCGATCTTGTCGAATCTTGCCCTTTCTTCTTCTTCCTCCTCTTTTCTCCTTTCTCCAAGCCCTAGCGTAAATTCCAATTTCCTAAAACTGACTAAAAACTTATTTGACCCATATTAAACTCCTAAAAACGGATTAAAATAATAGGGCAAGGAAAAGACTAAAATACCTTCAAAATTTGGATTGGACATTTTCTTATTTGAACAGCCCAACTTCCAAAGGCCATAACTCACTCATACGAACTCAGAATCGCGCAAACTCGGCGGCGTTGGAAAGACTATTCCAACAGATTTACAACCATACCTGGAAGTACTCCTAACTCATCCTGATATAGAAGTTTTGTCTGTTTGAAGTTGACCAAAACTCAACTATTTCCAACTTTAGTAAATTTCCAGATTTCTATTCTTTCCAAAAATGACTATTTCCAGTTCTAAGCTTCTTCTTTGCTATTTCAAATTGCGAGATGTTACAATATCTCCCCCTTGGGAAAATTCATCTTCGAATGAGATTACTCTTACTAGGATAAGGGTGGTAACATCAAGTTCAAACACCCAACAAGCAAATGCAAATAAACAACATGCTCACTCATAATTTAAATAGTACTAAGAAGAGAATTAGTACCTTGGTCTGCACTTTCTCCGGATTCAAAGAGATGTGGATATCTCTTCTTCATATCCTTCTCAGCTTCCCAAGTAGCTTCCTCAACAAATTGGTTCCTCCAAAGGACTTTGACTGATGCTACCTCTTTCATTCTCAACTTGCAAACTTGGCGATCTAGAATCTGAATAGGAATCTCTTCATAAGATAAGCCATCCTTGATCACAATATTTTCAGTTGGCATAATCAATGAAGGATCACCCATGTTTTTCTTCAACATGGAGACGTGAAATATCGGATGAACCGCTGGTAACTCTTGTGGTAGCTCCAACTCATAAGCTACTTTGCCAATCTTCTTGGAAATTCTGTAAGGACCAACATACCGGGGACTAAGCTTCCCCTTCTTGCCAAACCTCATAACACCCTTCATGGGTGAAACTTTTAGATATACCCAATCATCTACTTCAAACTCTAACGTCCTTCTCCTAACATCAGTGTAGGATTTCTGATGACTCTGCGCCGTTTTGAACCTCACTTAGATCACTTTCACCTTCTCCATAGCTTGATGAACTAAATCTGGTCATATTAACCCAGCTTCACCAACTTCAAACCATCCAATAGAAGATCTGCATCTTCTCCCATAAAGAGCTTCATATGGAGCCATTTGGATGCTAGAGTGGTAGTTATTATTGTAAGCGAATTCAATAAGGGGTAGGTGATTATCCCAATTACCTTTGAAATCAATCACACAGGCCCTCAACATATCTTCTAATTTCTTAATAGTGTGCTCTTTATGCCCATCTGTCTGAGGATGAAAGGCAGTACTTAAGTTCATCTTTGAACCCAAACCTTTCTGAAAAGATTTCCAGAATTGTGCAGTAAATTGGGCACCTCTATTTGAAATAATGGAGACTGGGACTCTATGAAGTCTTACCATCTCTTGAATATATAACCTGGCATAATCTTCTGTTGAATGGGTAGTCTTTATCGGCAGAAAATGGGCTGATTTTGTCATTCTGTCGACAATCACCCAAATAGAATCATGTTGTTTGCGAGACCTTGACAAGCCTGTGATGAAATCAATATTAATCATCTCCCACTTCCATTTCGGAAGTTCTATATTCTGAGCCAAACCACCGGGCCTTTGGTGCTCTACTTTAACTTGTTGGCAATTTGGACATTTAGCAACAAATTCTGCAATGCCTTTCTTCATGTTATTCCACCAATAAACCTCTCTCAAGTCACGATACATCTTTGTGGAACCTGGATGGATGGAATATCTGGAGCTATGAGCTTTCACCATGATCCTCTCTTGGAGTCCATCCACCATTGGTACACACAACCTACCTTGGTATCTCAATACACCATCTCCCCCTTGTTCAAAAGCTAATATTTTTTGCTTATGAACATTTGCCTTCAATTCAAGCAAAATGGGATCTTGGTCTTGATTGCCTTTTACTTCTGACACTAATGATGACTCATCCCCATTCATCACCACTATTCCTCCTTCTATGGAATCCATTAGTCTGACTCACAGGAGTGCAAGTCTATGCACATCTTTTGCTAACTCTCTCTTTTCTTCCTCAACATGGGTGGTACTACTCATAAACAACATGCTTAAGGCATCGGCAACAACATTAGCCTTACCTGGGTGGTAAACAATACTCATGTCATAATCCTTGAGTAATTCCAACCACCTCCTCTGTGTGAGATTGAGCTCTTTCTGAGCGAACAAATATTGAAGGCTCTTGTGATCAGTGAATACATCAACATGAACACCATACAAATAATGATGCCATATCTTCAAAGCGAAAACTACAGCAGCCAACTCTAAGTCATGGGTTGGGTAGTTCTTCTCATGAACATTCAACTATCTTGAGGCATAAGTTATAACGTTGCCATTCTGTATTAATACACAACCCAAACCAACTCTAGATGCATCACAATACACCACAAAACCTTGAGTACCTTCTGGTAAGGTCAAAACAGGGGCAGTAGTAACCTCTTTTTCAATTCCTGAAAGCTTTTCTTACAAGCTTCAGACCATTGAAACTTAATTGTCTTCTGAGTCAATTTGGTCAAAGGAGACGAAATGGATGAGAACCCCTCTACAAAACTTTTATAATATCCAGCCAAACTCCTAATATCAGATGGAAATGTAGGTCTGGACCAATTCTGCACTGCCTCAATTTTCTTAGTATCAACTTTAATTCCCTCTCCAGACACAATATGGCCTAAGAAGGCCACAGACTCAAGACAAAACTCACACTTAGAGAACTTGGCATACAACTCTCTATCCTTCAAAGTCTGAAGAACTATTCTAAGATGACTAGCATGTTCTTCTTCATTCCTTGAATAGATTAGTATGTCATCAATGAAGACGATAACAAACATATCTAAATAAGGTTTGAATACTCTATTCATAAGGTCCATGAATGATGCAGTCACATTGGTCAAACCAAAAGACATGACCAAAAACTCATAATGACCATAACGGTTTCTAAAAGCTGTCTTTGGAATATCACATTCCCTTACTCTTAATTGATGGTAGCCAGATCTAAGGTCTATTTTCAAAAAACATGTGGCACCCTGAAGCTGATCGAAAAGATCATCAATTCTAGGAAGAGGATACTTGTTCTTGATGGTAACCTTGTTTAACTAACGGTAATCAATACACATCCTAAGGGAACCATATTTCTTTCTCACAAATAAGACCGGAGCGCCCCAAGATGAGACACTTGGTCGAATGAAACCCTTATCTAAGAGATCATTTAACTATTCTTTAAGCCCTTTCAACTCTAATGATGCCATTCTATATAGTGGAATAGAGATAGGACGAGTATCTAGAAGAATATCTATGATGAAGTCTATTTCTCTCTCAGGAGGGACTCCAGGTAGATCATCTGGAAAGACTTCTGGGAACTCTTTTACTACTGAAACTGACTGAAAATGAGGTATCTCAACACTTGAGTCATTAACTCAGACTAAGTTATAGACACAACCCTTGGAAACTAACTTCATTGCCTTAAGGTATGAAATGAAATGACTCTTAGGCACTGCTGAACTACTTTTCCACTCTAAGACTGGCTCATTTGGAAACTAAAGCTTGACAACTGGAATTCTATAATCTATTAACGCATAACAGGCACAAAGCCAGTCCATACCTAGAATGACGTCGAAATCTACCATGTCTAACTCAATTATATCATTCATGGTGTCTTTGTGATTGACAGAGACGGGAAAATCACGATAAACTCGCTCAGCTAGAATAGACTCCCGAACAGGTGTAGAAACACAAAAGGGTTCACAAAGTTTTTCAGGAAGAACATCAAACTTATTTGCAACATAAGGGGTTACAAAATATAAATTTTCTCCTGGGTCTAACAAAGCATAAACATCAAAAGCAAAGACTTTGATCATACCAGTGACAACATCTGGAGAGTTCTTTTGATCTTGACGATTAGTGATTGCATAAAGACGATTTACTCCTCCGCTGATACCGGAAGTAACTCCTCTAGGTGCAGCCCTGTCTGGTGGAGCAACTGATGAAGATTGGTCCCTATTACCCTGATTTCCACTACATTGCCTGTTCTTTGGGCACTCTTTCAAGAAGTGACCCTCTTGTCCACACTTGAAACAACCTGTCTGTCCATCACAACACTTACCTTGGTGAGTTCTACCACACCTAGCCCATGCAGGAGCCCAGTTACCTCCTTGTGCCACACTACCATGAGACTGTGCAGGTCTAGCTCTAAAGTTCTGCGAATTCTAACCATTATACTCACATTTGTTTCTGGGTGCTGCACTAGCAGAAGATGGAGCAGGTCCCTTTTGCTTTTGCTGAAAGGACGAACGATTCATGTTACCCTTCTGTTGCCCAGACTCATTCCCAATCTTAGCTTTCTTATTTCTGAACTCCTCCTTATCCCTCAACTTCTATTCCTCAACCTACTGCACATAAACCATCAACTGTGAAATATCCATGCCACATATTAGCATTGCAGCCCTACCTTCATTACTCGACAGATGAGACAACCCAGCCACGAACAAGCTCATCCTACTTCTTATATTCGCAACCATTTCTAGAGCATAGCGGGACAGTTGGGTGAACTTCAACCCATACTCATGAACACTCAAAGAATCCTGTTTCAGTGTTAGGAATTCTCGTACCTTAGCCTCTTTCAGTTCTTGGGGAAAGAAACTCCCCAAGAAAGCCTCTTCGAAACATGCCCAACTCGAAGGTGGTGCATCCTCAGCTCTACCCTTCTTCCACTGGTCAAACCAAGTTCTACCAACATTCTTCAGTTAGTATGCAGCTAGTTCAACTCGCTCAGTATCGGCCACATGCATAACATCAAATACCTTCTTCAGCTCCTCAATAAAGTTCTTTGGATCCTCAGTAGTGCCCGAACCAGTGAAGCTTGGAGGATTCATCCTCAAGAACTCACGAATCCTTGAAGTGTCAGCCCTTTGTTGTTGAACTCCTTTTTACTGCCCAACCTGATTAGTCACAGCTTGACTCAGAATCTTAATTGCTTCCCTGAACTCAGCATTAGTGACCTCCTCTTGAGGTTGCACTTCAGGTGCATTTGGTAACTCTTGCTCCTTAACATTACGCCTAGCAGGGCGACCTCTGACAGCTCTTCGTGGAGGCACGATTATTTGAAAACACGCGCAAGCACGAATTAGAAAGAAACTTTTTAGAGATCAAGCTCTAACGCACGAAATGAGTGTTAAAGAAGTGAGAAATTTTCCTAAGTGTTGCAGCTTCCTAATTATAGATGTGGCGCGCTTCACACCAATAACCAAGACTCTAAAGACACGGCTTCATAAACTCCCTAGGACTCTTGAACTCTGGGCTCTGATACCAAGTTTGTCACGCCTCGAGCCTACACCCTGGGTGGAACTGGCACTCAAGAACCATTGTTGGTCCCAAGAGAACCCTTGGCCTTGCTTACTTACTCAGTGGAATACTTAAACTTCAGAGATAATTTCAATTAAAGAACTTATGACAAATCTTAGAATGTCTTTAAAGAAAGCATTCAAACTAGCCAAAATGGCTACTCAAGTCTCATAGCAAAACATCTGAAATACAAAGTTGTAAGACTCAGAACTAACTGTCTGACTATCTATGAAGCCTATAAAACAACTGAGATGGATATTGGGACAAACCTCACAACATCCTAATGAACTGAAAATAAAACTGAAAGCAATAAAAATGAGTCCTTCGAAATGCAAGGTGACTCACCAACTGACTCTGGAGTGCTCAACTGGATCAAAGAGGCGCTGGATGTTAATCCTGATTACCTGCGTCTGCATTGTAATAAGATGCATGCCAACTGGCATCAGTACATAGAATGTACGAGTATGCGAGTTGGAATGCTAAACATAACATAGGCTTGAAAAGATTCTGAATGAAACACCTACCTTGGCTCTTCTCAACTCATGAATAACTCAACTCAAAATAAAGCAATGAAACACATGCAATATATGAAAAGCTTTATAAAATAGTAAAAAGCAACTTAGTTCGTTAAAGAAAATGCAATAACAAACTCAACTTTACTCGTATAACAAAGTAATATAGTTTCTATGGGAGATTCTCTAACCGACAACCACTACTATGAGCCTCAGTGATGGTACAATGTTTTACCTCACGCTGCCAAGGACCGTTCTATACCTTGCCGGGGGTATAGAACCTAACTCACTAAGTGGATCCACTAGTCTATGCTAAACGCATCTTAAGGAGTCATCTAAAAAGTATGATCCTTTACTACCCATTTGGCTATATGGTTTATGGAAACTTGAGTTAATATAAACTCGCATCCCCATATCGGTGCTCAATACTACTCCAAAAATATACTTAGCTCATTTGTTTTTAAAACAAACTTCTTTCTTTGGTTTGAGATAATTACTCAAAACCTAGCTTAAAAGCTCTCTTGGAATCGGTGTTCCCTTTTCTTGCTCAAATGTAAAAAAAAACATTTATAAACTCTTTGGGAATACTTAGTTCCCTTATAGCTTTTTGAGAAATGAACTCAACTATTTACTCTTTGCTTAACTTGAAACTAAAGTATTAAAACAAAAATAAAACATTTGTGAAAGACTTTTGAAAACTTTAAGAACTTATCTTGACTTAACTCTTGACTTCTTGACTTGACTCTTAACACTCCTTCAATTGAATTATGGATTCAAGGATTAGGATTTGTGATAGGAAAGATCTCATGACGTTTAGGAATGATTTTAGATAGCTAAACATTAGAAAAGGCCAAACTATCGAAATTTGAGGGCGGGTCCGCGACGCAGAGACATATTAAATTTTTAGTTTCAAAAATGACTTTTGAGGCAAAACGCTCCGTGATGGCTCCGCGATGCCACACGAACATTCCCAAAACTGGGAAGCAACTCCGCGACGCACCACCACTACCAAATTTTGACTGACGAAATTTCTTCTTCGTTTCCCAGCACCAATTCCCCCAAACTCGGTTCTTTTTCTCAAATTTCTTTTAGATACAGATACCCAGAAAATGTACCTAAGAACCTAACTCGAAACGACTCTATAATACGACGTAACGATCTCAGAAACTTCCCAATATCAACCAAATTCAAGAACAATCAACATAATCAAGAATAGATATCAGGAACATCAACTTTCAAACTCTTTTAGGATGAATCCATGCTGAAATAAATATGTTTGGCACGTGGGTGAACGAACCCAACGTTATGGAAGCCTCGCATACCTGGTAGGATTAAATCCTTGGCGAAAACCACAACTAGATTGATCGATCTTGACGAATCTTGCCCTTTCTTCTTCTTTCTCCTCTTTACTCCTTTCTCCAAGCCCTAGCGTAAATTCCAATTTTCTAAAACTAACTAAAATCTAATTTGACCCATATTAAACTCCTAAAAATGGATTTAAATAATAGGGCAAGGAAAAGACTAAAACACCCTTTTAAAATCCGGATTGGACATTTCCTTATTTGAACAACCCAACTTCCAAAGGGAATAACTCACTCATACGAACTCGTAATCGTGCAAACTTGGGTGAGTTGAAAATATTATTCCAAGAGCTTTCCAACAATACCTGGAAGTAGTCCTAACTCATCATGAGCTAGAAGTTATGGCCATTTGAAGTTGACCAAAACTAAACTATTTCCAACTTAAGTAAATTTTCAAATTTCAATTCTTTCCAAAAATGACTATTTCCAGTTCTAAGCTTCTTCTTAGATATTTCAAATTGCGAGATGTTACACTAATATGAAAATGACATAATATAATAAATCACTTGAGAAATAAGAATAATTTATTGAAATATCAATCTCATTTTTATTAGCTACTATTTAACTTTTAAGAAAGATAAATTAATTTTTAACAATCATATAAACTGCCTATTTCTTAATGAGGCCTTCAGAAGCTTTTGACATTATTAGTAGATCGAATTGTTTCCTACTTCTATCTAACATTTCAGGTGTCGTCTTGCTACCAAGTGCATTCTGACAATCACTCACGAATCTGGGACACTTTGAAAGGTCATTTTCCAAGACAATATAATTCTTGTTAGCTAATGATTGAGCAGCATCTTGGAGAATGGTTATCATCAATCCATAACCGACGTCACAAATAGCATACAAGTCTTGGGTCTCTTTGTCTTTTGCGGCTGCTTTAGCTGCCACTATGAAAGCATGGTTGGTGTTAGCATTTTGTAATGATTGTCCAATAGCAGCTCGTGTTACTTCTTCAGGAACATACGGATGGGCTAAAATTTGTCCAAAAGTGGTTAAGCAAAACGGAGGATCTTGTACTTGTCTACATATACCTGCTATTAATGCCTCGTCTGCACTGATGTCACATAAAGAGGTTTGAAAGTTGAAAATGTTTGCAACAAGTACTAAAGGAAGAAAGTATGAAGTAAAAAGAGAGGCCATTTTAATTTCTTCAACAATTGTTACTCTTATTTTTTAAGTGAATGCAAGTGAATATATACCTATATATACGGATGCCATTGAAGCAAAATAGGAATAAACATAAATTTTCTTACCCTATTATCTACTACAAGTATCTTTGACATAAATAAAAATAATGTTAAGTTATTTCCTTCTTCAGCTTCCAATCATATTTATTAATTTTGGTATATTTCTTCTTAACTAATTAAGTTATTTCCTCATATGTACATTCCCACATGACCCATTCACCTTATGTGTAGTCAACATTAAAACAAATTTAGTAAAAACATAATAATTACTGACAAAAGTATTTTGAGTTTTTTTTTAAAAAAAAATACTTTTATCTTAGGCATATTCCATTTATTCTATTTTACTTGGGTTATATCACTTAATAGTTGTATAAAATAATAATAGTCAAACTTAAGTTTTAACATGAAATTTGACCAAATATATAAGTCATTGGTATCATATATGATCTATAAATCTAGTCAAACGGACACATGGAATTTGGGCAATGATCTATGTCACGACCCAGACCGTCGTGATTGGCACCCACACTAACCCTCCGGTGGGAGAACCATTTATACTAATTAGCTAACCAACTTAATCAAACACTAAAGCATTTAAGGTTATGGAAGCAAGTTTAAATGCTAAGGAAAAGAAATAGAGTACCCATAAACTTCAAAAGTCTAACAAAACAATGCGGAAAAATACGCCTAGAACCTGAAAGTCAATGTACCAAAACTCTAACAAGATCCATAAGTCTAAACAAGAAGGGTTACAACCCCAACTAATGCACTAATAACTAACTAGAAAGTCTAAGTCTGAAATGTGGACATAAACAGAAAAAGAACTCATGGCAGCCCGGAAGAACTGGCTCACCCTTGAATTCGAACGATTATTGATCTTCTAAGCGAGGTCTGTCAATAGCCGCTTGAAGAGGCCATGTACTCAACAAAGAAAGAGCAAGTGCAGTATTAGTTCACAACCACAGTGTACTGGTAGGATCACGCAGCTATCCCAATAAGTGCAACATACATAAGTCATTACAACATAATAATAACTGCATACACCGAACATATACAATATCAACATCATTTAGGAACAACGTACAATTTCACAATCCTCAAGATATACAGTTATGTCAAGTCAATGGTCCTCTCATGGAACCCAAATCCAAACAGTTAGGATACCGAAACGTGGTACCCGATCCAACTTTTATGCCGGAACGTGGCAACCGATCCCATATTTATGCCGAAATGTGGCAACCGTTCCAAGTTAATGTGTTGGAACGTAACAGCCGATCCATTCAACAAGCCACAATCACAATCACAAAGTACATTCTCATAATCATACAATTAAGTCATGATTCATGGCATTCATCATTCATCTATCCTCATTTACAATTAGTGTGATCAATATTGCAACATTCACATTCATACACATATTATAATGAAGCAAGAACAAACATATATCACACAATCATGATATCACAACCATCACCAACCTCAAAACAAGCTTGAATCCCCTAAGAAATTTGATTCTTCCTTTTCCGAATTCGTTCCGCTTGTTCTTGGTCTACAAATGATCAATACAACACGGGAATCAATAAATAATAATTAATTACCTGAATTACCCATAATTCTATCAACCCATGATCCCCATACGCATATTAGGGCTTTTTCCACCATAATTTCCATATCAAAACCCTCCTGCATCGATAATTACCCATTAGATTATGTTCTACGGATCGAAAAATGGATTCGGGGAGTTAAAACCTTACCTTTAATCTTAAGAATGGTGAAAATCCATCAAGAAAACACCTGGGTTCGTTCCTTAGCTCTCAAGTTCGAAAATTGCAGAATAAAACGTTTTTGGGGTTTATTTCCAACCTTAAGTTGCGTCTGCCCTGCTATGGCGGCACTCACCCCGCCACAGCGGCCCTGCCCTGGCAGGAATAATTCCGCCTCAGCGGCTTTCACGGAACCAATGAGATGATTTGAGAATCCCAAACTCCCATTTAACAACACACATTTAACCAATAACACTCAGAAACTACCCGTTCACGCCAAGATCAATTTCGGCAGTTCTACTTACCCGAATTCAATTCTGTAAAGTTGTACAGGTTCCTTAACGTCTTATCTATCTACTCATGTGATCAAATTCATATTTAGTTCACCCAATTGCTACCAGATTTCCCTAGACCTCACATACTCCGATTTTGTCCAAATATGGACTAGGTTGGGAAATCTCAAGTTACTACGAAAAAGTTTTTCGGCCCAAAAATTTTCCCAGTTGGCTTTTCTATAACGATGGGAACCATTCGTTACAATCTTGAGAATACCATTTCTTTGGTTTACTGATTTTAGATATTTTACTTTCTTAGCTGTTTTTCTGAAGTGGGCTCAAGAGATTTGGGCTAACTCACAATCTATATTGCATGTATTACTTTCATAAAATATGATCCAATGGGTCTTTGATTAAAAAGAAATCCAAAGAGACTCACTATATATGTGGCCCTTCAAGAAAATGATTTTTCAAGGGTTGAGACTTGAGAGTTTTTTAATATACAATAACAGTAAAAAAAACATTAAAATCTTTTGTTTAATTCTCATATATGATAATTATCAGGTATATGAGTTTTCTACCTGAACGTAACTATAATCAAATATTTATCGAAAGACACCTCAATTATCAATTGTTCAATTTTTGTACTTAACAACATTGTTAGGTAGGAAAAATGAGCAACTAATATGTGAGGTGTGTTACTATAAACATTTGGTAATAGTTCAAGTAGAAAACTCACACTCTATAATTTAGATATAAAACTAAAAAATATAAGATATTTTAAATGTATTTTTGACCCTACACTCTTTTTTACATACAATTCCTAGTAATATCATCTCTGAATGATCAGTAGAACTTCAATATTAGACATTGTGTTAGAGTTTGAAAATATGAACGATATTATTCTATATAAATGGCTGGTGAATGTAATTAGTTTGATTGACCAGTCAAATATGTAACTTGCTTTTATTATATTAATTTTTTTAAATAATTTTTTTTTATATTAGGCATGTTTAAATGAAGAAATATAAAATTTAAGTGGAGTAATTTTAATGACTTCAAACAATATGTATTTATCAATATTATTCATTCAAAAATGTCTTATTTTCAATTTGAGAAAAACCATCATTTCTATAGTTATTTCTTATAACTCATTGAATTAATTTTATTTTGGTAATCATAGTACAACAATAATAAAATATCTCATGAAATTTTATAAGTCCAGTTTCAAAAAGATAGAATATACATATATACATTGGTCTTATCCCTACTTCGGGTGTTAAAAATAATATTTTCAATAGACCCTCAATTTAATTTTGATAAACATGGTAGTACCATCAATTCAAAAAAATTTCGAGCAACAATATAATTCTAAAAATTTCTCAAAAAATATGTACAATGATGTTTTAAGGGTGAAATATGACTATCCACCCTGCTACAATTGACTAATATTGTTGTATTTATCAAATGAGATAATGCACTATCTGGAGAGCATAACTCTAGGAGCCAAATGTCAAAGTTTATTGATTTTATTGATACAAAATAAAATTTAATGACTTTATGAGATAAAAATAATGTTAAGTTATTTCCTTCTTCAGCTTCCAATCATATTTATTAATTTTGGTATATTTCTTCTTAACTAATTAAGTTATTTCCTCATATGTACATTCCCACATCACCCATCCACCTTATGTGTAGTCAACATTGAAACAAATTTAGTAAAAGCATAATAATTACTGACAAAAGTATTTTGAGTTTTTTTTTTCAAAAAATACTTTTATCTTAGACATATTCCATTTATTCTATTTTACTTGGGTTATATCACTTAATAGTTGTATAAAATAATAATAGTCAAACTTAAGTTTTGACATGAAATTTGACCAAATATATAAGTCATTGGTATCACATATGATCTATCAATCTAGTTAAAGGGACACATGGAATTTGGGATATTATCTTGAGAATACAATTTCTTTTGTTTATTGCTTTTTAGATATTTTACTTTCTTAGCTATTTTTCTGAAGTGGGCTCAAGCGATTTGGGCTAACTCGCAATCTATATTGCATGTATTACTTTCATAAAATATGATCCAACGGGTCTTTGATTAAAAAAAAATCCAAAGAGACTCACTATATATGTGGCCCTTCAAGAAAATTATTTGTCAAGGGTTTAGACTTGATAGTTTTTTAATATACAGTAACTGTAAAAAAACATTAAATCTTTTTTTTTTATTTTCATATATGATAATGATCAGGTGTATGAGTTTTCTACTTGAACGTAACTATAATCAAATATTTATCGAAAGACACATCAATTTTCAATTGTTCACTTTTTGTACTTAACAACATTGTTAGGTAGGAAAAATGAGCAACTAATATGTGAGGTGCATTACTTTAAACATTTGGTAATAGTTCAAGTAGAAAACTCACACACTCTATAATTCAGATATAAAACCAAAAGATTCAAGACTTTTAAATGCGTTTTTGACCTAACACTCTTTTTTTACATACCATTCCAGGTAATATCATCTCTGAATGATCAATAGAACTTCAATATTAGACGTTGTGTTAGAGTTTGAAAATATGAACGATATTATTTTATATAAATGATTGGTGAATGTAATTATTTTGATTGACCAGTTAAATATATAACTTGCTTTTATTATATTAATTTTTTAAAATAAGTTTTTTTACATGAGGCATGTTTAAATGAAGAAATATAAAATTTAAGTGGAGTAATTTTAATGGCTTCAAATAATATGTATTTATCAATAATATTCATTCAAAAATGTCTTATTTTCAATTTGAGAAAAACCATCATTTCTATAGTTACTTCTTATAACGCATGAAATTTATTTTATTTTGGTAATCATAGTACAACAATAATAAATTATCTCATGAAATTTTATAAGTGCAGTTTCAAAAAGATAGAATATACATATATACATTGGTCTTATTATAACGACTTATTTCCGTCGTTATAGAAAAGCCAACGGGGAAAAATTTTGGGCCGGAAAACTTTTTCGTAGTAACTATTGTTATTTTCCAACCTAGTCCAGATGGACGAAATCGGAGGTAGTGAGGTCTAGGGAAATCTGGTAACAAATGGGAGCTCTAAATATGAATTTGATCACATGAGTAGATAGCTAAGACGTTAAAGAACCCGTACGACTTTATGGAATCGAATTCGAGCAACTAGAACTCCCGAAACTGATCTAAGTGTGAAAGGGTATTTCTGAGTGTCATGAGATAAAGGTGTGTTGTGAAATGGGGGATTGGAATAGTAGCTCATGTCTATCGTGCTTGTCCTATCTTGTTTATGGGTTTTCTTACTTGGGCTGATTTGGTGATTTTGGATATGACTGACTTTAACATAATCTTAGGCATGACTTAGTTGTCCCCCTATTATGTTGTGCTTAATTGTAATACTAAGTCTGTGACTTTAGAAATTTCGGGAAGGAAAAATTAGAGTGGGAAGGGGTGTACAAGCCTAAGCAAGCTAAGATCATATCCTCTATTCGGGCTAGAAAACTGGTGGGGCAGGGTTGTTTGGCTTACTTGGCTCATATTCGGGATGTGAAGGTTGAGTCTCCCTCAATTGAGTCTATTCCGGTGGTGTCAAAATTTAGAGAAGTGTTTCCTAATGATTTGTATGATATGCCTCCGGATAGAGATATAGATTTCTGCATTGATTTGGAACTTGGTACCCTCCCCATTTTCATCACTCCATATCGCATGGCTCCGCTAGAATTGAGAGAGCTTAAGGCTCAAATCCAAGAACTTCTTGATAAATGTTTTATCCGTCCTAGTGATTCATCGTGAGGTGCTCCTATCTTGTTTGTTAAGAAAAATTATGGTAGTATGAGAATGAGTATAGATTACCAACAATTAAATAGGGTCACCATTCGAAACAAGTATCCATTGCCTCAGATAGATGATCTTTCGACCAATTGGAAGATGCATCAGTTTTCTCTAAGATTGATCTAAGGTCTGGTTATCATCGGTTAAAAATTAGGCCTGAGGATGTACCCAAGACGGTATTTAGGACCCGCTATGGGCACTATGAGTTTTTAGTGATGTCATTTGGGTTGACAAATGCGCCTGCAGCTTTCATGAGTTTGATGAATGGGGTGTTCAAACCTTTTCTTGATTCATTTGTTATAGTATTTATTGATGACATTCTGGTTTATTCAAAGAAGTAAGGAAGAGCATGCCGACCATCTTCATATTGTTTTGGGTGTTCTTGGGAAACAAAGGTTGTATGCAAAATTTTCTAAGTGTGAATTTTGGTTGAACTCAGTTGCCTTTTTAGGGCATGTAGGTTCAAAAGAAGGGGTAATGGTAGATTCCCAAAAGATTAAAGCGGTTAAGGATTGGGTTCGGCCTAGCTCTGTGACGGAAGTTAGGAGTTTATGGGGCTTGCTAGCTACTATATATCGTCGATTTGTGAAAAACTTTGCTTCTATTGCCACACATTTGACAAATTAGACCAAAAAGAAGGTACCTTTTGAATGGACTGAAAAATGCAAGAAGAGCTTTCAAAAGCTCAAGACTTTTTTGACCACCGCACATATTCTAGCATTACCGGTTGAAGGTAAGTATTTTATTGTATATTTTGATGCTTCACATTCGATTTTGGGTGTTGTATAATGCAGGATAAGAATTTCATAACTTATGCATCGCGACAATTGAAGGTGCATGAGCGAAATTACCCAACACATGATTTGGAGTTGGCAGCGGTAATGTTTGCTCTTAAGATCTTGCGACATTACATCTAAAGTGTCAAGTGTGAGGTGTTTACTGATCATCGTTGTTTGCAACATGTGTTCACTCAAAAGGATATGAATTTGAGACAGAGAAGGTGGATGGAGTTACTTAAGGATTATGATGTCACCATTCAATACCATCCGGGTAAGGCTAATGTAGTGGCAGACGCTTTGAGTCGAAAAGCGGTGAGTATGGGTAGTCTAGTTTGCTTGAGTGTATCCAAGTGACCTTTGGCTAAGGAAATTCAAACCTTGGAGTCTAAGTTCATGCAGTTAGGCATCTCAAAGAAATGTGGGGTGTTAGCTAGCATTGAAGTAAAGGTCACGTTCATTGAAGAGATCAAGGCCAAACAGTTTGAGGATGAAATTTTGAATGAGTTTAGAAAGAAGATAGTGTCTGGCAAGGCACAAGAGACCACTCTTAATGCGGGAGGTGTGCTTAGTTTTAAAAAAAGGATTTGTGTTCCTCGAGTAGGTGACTTGATTCAAAATTTGTTGACAGAGTCCCATGGTTCGCGATATTCCATTCATCCGGGTGTGACCAAGATGTACCAAGATTTAAAGCGATTTTATTGGTGGTCTGGCATGAAGAATGATATAGCGGAATTTGTGGCTAAGTGTCAAAATTGGCAACAAGTAAAATATGAACACCAAAGGCCCGCCGATTTGCTTCAGAGAATGTCAATTTCAGAATGGGAGTGGGAAAGGATAGCTATGGATTTCGTAGTTGGCATTTCCAAGACTTTGGGAAAGTTTGATTCTATTGGGTTATGGTTGATAAATTGACTAAGTCGACCCATTTTATTATGTCAAAATATATTATAATGCATAGCAATTGGCTAAAGTGTATGTAAAAGAGATAGTGAGGTTGCACGGGGTGCCCCTTTCTATCATCTCAGACTATGGTACGCAATTCACATCCAAGTTTTGGAGAAAACTACACGATGAATTGGGCACACAACTCACTTTTAGTACAACTTTCCATCCACAGACGGACGGGCAGTCAGAGAGGACTATTCAAGTGTTAGAAGACATGTTGAGGGCATGTGTGATTAACTTTTGGGAACATTGGGATAAGTTCTTACCTTTATGTGAGTTCTCCTATAATAATAGTTATCACTATAGCATAGATATGGCACCGTTTGAGGCACTTTATGGGAGGGAATGTAGGTCACCCATAGGATGGTTCGAGGCTGGAGATGTAACACCTTTCAATTTGGCTACGTAATAAAAAATTTGTTTGGGTTTGGTGATGTTGTTTTGGGATCGAGTGACAGCACATGTAGGAGGAAAGGATCAGTTAGGCGGTGAAGTAGCGAGTTCCAAATCAGTGATAAGACTGGATGCCCGAGGGTTCAGGTGGGTTGACGAGTTGGTGTTCCGACGTTGATAGACAATGAGAGGAGACGAGTTGCTATGTGTGTTTATAGGGAAAGGCGTGTGTGAATTTATGGGGAGGCGTGATGGTGGGAGACACTGGGCAGTAGGTACAGAAGATGGGTTTTGGGAAGCGGGAATTATAAGAGATGAGGGAGATGGAAATTTACTTGGAGAGAGGAAAGGTGCAGGAGGTGAAGCTGCATCCGCCACTAATGCATTATCGGATGAGGACTGGGAGTATGAGTTGCCTTAACACTTGGCTGGAGAAGGAGCACACGATGATGGAAAATTTGTTATTATGTGAGCTTCTATTTCTAATGGAGGGGGAAGATCTGTAACTATAGGAATTTTAGGTGTGGGGTCTGAAGAATTTGGCATTGTGGTTTTTGCCCATTCCAGGTGAGCTGATTTAATGGTAGTATTGGAGAACAAATTTTTAAATGGAAAAATATGCTCAACAAATCGCACATCGCGGGATAAATACACCTTTGCAGAAATTGGATCAAAACATTGGTGACAGTGATGAGATAAGGAGAATCCGAAATAGACACACGGGGTAGATTTTGGTTAAAGTTTATTTATGGAGTATGGTTTAAGCCATGGATAGCATAAACAACCAAAAATTCGTAGGGAGTTATAATCAGGTGATTTACCAAGTAATCATTGGAATGGAGATTGATTATCTAGGTGAGAGGTTGGTAGACGATTGAAGAGATAGACACTATGATGACACGTGAAAGACCAAAATTGGGGTGGAAAGGATGCCTCATGTAAGAGTGTTTTTGCAGTTTCAACGATATGACGATGTCATCATTCTACAAGTGCAACTCATTGAAGCGTATAGGGTGGGGTGGAGAGGTGTTCAATGTTGTGAAGTGAAAGATAAGAGTCAAGACTTTTTATACTCCCCTCCGCCATCAGTATACAATGATAAAAAATTTGTGTCAAAATGTTTCTCCATCAAAGGATGAAATTTTTGAAAGTAGTCTTTGACTTCACTTTTTTTAGTTAATGTGTCGAGCCAAGTGTATTTTGCATATTGGTCAACAAAGATACAATAATACAGCTTCTTGTCAATAGATAAAATCGGTGATGCCCCCATAAATAACTAAAAATAATTTGAAGCGGTTTAGAGCTACACAGTGATAATTCAATAAAAGGATGTCGATGGGCTTTATTAGATTAACTAGAATTGCAATGAAAGAGTTTTTCTCACTCATGAAACGGTAGCGAGAATTTATTTAAAATAAACCTAAGAACTCTAGAGTGAGGATGACCAAGACGTTGATCCCAAGTAGTGAGAGAAATGGATGGTGCATTCATGTGAGCTTGAGGATGTGAGACAGGCCACTCATATAGTCCATTGTTGGTCCGGCCGTGCACCAGCGATTTCCGCATTTTCAAATCCTTCACAACAAAGTCAAAAGAAAAAAATTCAATAGACTTTAGATTGTCTTGACAAAAGTTAGAAACAGATAGAAGTTTGCGTTTAATGGAAGGGGCACACAAAGTGTGGGTTAACTTCAAAACATTGTTTGATGCATTTAATTGAGTAGAACGAGTGTGAGAGATGGGAATTGTCTTACCATCACCCATGGATACATCCTCGTTACCATGGTACGATTGTAGATTGTGTGACTATGTTGTGATGTGATGGGTGGCTCTTGAATCAACTATCCAAGGGTCGGCTGCGGTAGTAAACCCAGTTGCATAGTTGGCTTTGGCTTCAAAGTGATTGTGAGACTTTGAGCTGTAAACATTGACGGTGTGGCCAATCCTATTACATAGTTGACATCGAGTAACACCATTTGGATTTGAGTTGGACTGCCATTGTGGTGGAGTATTTGGGTGTGAGTTACGGCGCCATTGTTGAGAATTGTTGGTCTGCCTGCGACTGTTGCGATTATTGGTGTTGGATTTGGTGGGAGTAGCGATTGCAGCAGTGATAGGACTATACAATTTCTTAGCATCCTCATGGCGAAGGAAAAATTCATAGTCTAGTAGTTTTTCAAACAATTCCTCATAGGAGATAGTCGTATCACGTGCACGAATGGCAGCAGAGATCTCACGAAACTCAGGACCTAGACCACTGAGTATTTTGACGATGAGTTCAGGATTGGACACATGAGCACCAGCAGTGGCTAACTCATCCGAAAGACACCGAATAGTGTAAAGATAATCAGTAATGGAGCGAGATTCTTTAGTGACACGGGAAAGCTGATCACGCAAACTAAAGACCCGAGTTTGAGATTTGTTCGCATAAGTGGTATGTAAAGCATCTCAAGCTTATTTAGTCGAGTCAGCGGCAGCAACAGTAGGAGCAATGGTGGGTTCGACAGAAGCCATGAGGTCATTCTGGATGAGTTTGTCCTGACGAAACCAAGTTAAGAAGGTAGGATTAGGAGATGTGTTCATGCCTAGGGTAATCGTGCGATTGGGGGCCGGAGTGGTCCCATCAAGATAGCCAAAGAGGTTGTAGCCATACATAAGCATGGAGAATTGGGCTTTCCAGGTGGCGAAGTTGTGACCACCGCTTAGTTTGAGGGGTATTTGGGACGCAGGATTGAACTGAATGATATTGTTGGTACCCATCGTGCTATCAGCATTGACAACTCTAGGATTGTTGGCATTGTTGTTGCCATTGTGATTGGTCATGTTGTTGATCTGCGTGAGGAGAAGGAAGGAAAAAAATTTGATCGTTCTCATTAGAGCATGAAGAGCCCTGATACCATGTAAAGACTCAATAGGTTCTGGAAAACGATACTTTATTATTGAAGGCTGAAAGGTATTAAATAGAGTTACAAAGAACTAGTAAGACTCTTAAACTAACTGAACTACATAAATAATATCTGCTGAGCAAGGACTATGAAACACTAATACCGACTTAATTATTAACTACTGTCTTAACTGACTTATGATGCTCCAATAAATGAAACCGTCAAAATCAATTTCACGCTTCTTTACCCAAATAATTAACTTTGATGGAACTTCAACCGACTTCAAATTTTAGAAGGAAAAATCTTTTTGGCTAGAATTTGGCCAAAATGATATTTACCTATGTTATTTTACCTTTTTAAACATTTTTACCCTTTTAATTTTAATACCTTTTAACTAAAAAATGAAAAAAAAAAATCAATTTATTTTAAAATAAAAAGATATTATAATTTTTTAAAATTTCTGATAAAATTCTGATCATTTAGCATTACCCATTTTAGAATTTATTCACCGCAAGCATATGGTTTGCCTCGTTTATCATGTCATCCTTTTCCACAAGTCATAAACCACATTTCAAGGCAATAGAGAAGGTCTTGTAGGAAGAAGGGATCCTAGAAGTCAAAAAAGACTGCAGATACGTGACATAAAATCACTTTTTTACTGCGCATAGTACACTTACTTGACCTTTTAGTTTAAAGTGTAGATTTAATTAACTCTCCCTACAAACAGTAAATCTGTCATGTCACTATCATTCTTGACTCAATTTTTTTCATTATTATGTATCCAATCACTATTATTTGGGCCACATTTAACACTCCTAAAAAAACTATTAGTCATTAGTTTACCAAATATCATAAAATGCGTTCCTTCATGCCAAACTCTCACTATTATGCTCATCAGCCTGGACTTTTATCACATTTTGCAAAGGTAGAAAGCTTACCAGCCTTGAGTTTATGAAGGAGTTTGGATTTGCTTGGCTTTGATCCAATCCCTAATTAGGAACTAAAGTGAGTTTACAACATACAGCTACCTACAAATAGCTAAAATAAGAATTTGGGAAAATAAAAACTACCTCATTCAGCTAATCTCGCCCTCGAGAAATAGCTGAGATACTTGAACTACTTTTATACAAGCTTAACCATTGTTGAATTATGAAATCCCAACTTAAGCTAATGCCTTACATTACAATCATCTGATATCGTCTCCTCTGATGAGGCGTCGCTATTGATGACAATCAGCTCAAC
>JAJOOR010010954.1:0-49296 GCA_036250505.1 Solanum acaule
AAATCATCATTTGAAATACTTTCATGCAAGAACCCAAGCTTAGAATTGAAATTGGGGTTTTTAGTGTTTTTGAAAAACATTGAAATCACTTTGATTTGGCTCTATGATTGAAAGGAGAATCAAAGATAAAATCCCCATACCTTTGTGATTAATTTTCTTAGGAATTGAAGGAGGAATCAGTAGGAACCCATCCCCTAGCTTGAAGCTTCATCAATGTCTTCCATGGAGTTCTAAAGAGAGAATTTATTTGAGAGGGAAGGTTCAATTGATAATGAGGTCTAATTCTAGGTCTTGGGTTTTAACCACTTAAAATACCCTAAAATAGGTAGAATAACCGTTTCTAATAATTCCCCAAAGTACCCAACCTACCCCTCACTTAGTTGGACCTTTTAAACAAGTCAAACTTGAGTTTTATTTTTGCAAATTTCTTCGGGGCACAGGTCCGCGATGCGGAGGTGTTCTCGAAAGTTTCTAGAATTAAATTCCGAGAAAATAGAGTCCGCGACATGTCCGCGACGCAGACCAAACTTTTGGCCCTTGGTGGAGCTAGTTCGCGACGCGGACATGCTCCCTCCATGCACATTTTCAAGTTGCCTTGGCAGCTTGTTTGGCCAAGGGTGGGGTCCTCCTCAGGGACCCTTAGGGTGGTCCCGGGGAGTCGTACTCGAACGTTTTGACCCTAAAAACATTTATTAAGACACTAGGGTCACCTCCACTGATTTTAGACTCCAAACAACACATAAAAACACGCAAGACACACTAGAACACACTAGCACGCAAATGACTAGTTTTCGAACGTCTTGACCGTCTCTTTGACGTTTGACTTCAAACTCAACTAAACTGACCTATAAACTCATTATCAAACATTTATCCAAGTTTATCAACTACTAACACACACGTGAAGCTCTAATTATCCTATTTCATTTTGAGGGGTGTTACAAATTCACCTCATCATTATAGACCCATGATGTCCCATACAATCATGCAAAAGTAAGACAATATTAGAATTAGTATAGAATGTGCCTCAATTACACTAATTATTATCCAATAAAAGTCAAAAGATAACGTATGAAACTTTTCTTTAACATATGTTTGCCCAGAGACATTCTTGGTGATACTAAGTCCATGATCAAAGTCACGACCTTTTCCACACCTAACATGGTGGGCTTACACCCCATTCACTTTGAAGGGTTTGGCTCAAGTATGGTTTACTCAAATAAAGAGGAATAGGAAGGTCGAAGCGGATCCCATAGATTGGAAAGTGTTCAAGAAGGCATTCCTTGTTAAATTCTTTCCCCGAGAGAAGAGGGAAGCTAAGGTGGAAGAATTTATCAACCTTCGTCAAGGAGGTATGAGTGTTCAAGAATATTCTCTAAAGTTTACCGAATTTTCCAAGTATGCTCCGTCTATGGTGGCAAATCCAAGGGATGAAATGAGTAGGTATGTGACAGGTGTGTCTAAATTGGTGTGAAAAGAATGTCGTATGGAAATGCTTCTTCATGATATGGATATCTCACGCCTTATGGTGTATGCTCAATAAATGTAGGATGATAAACTCCAAGGCAAGACAAGAGAGGTAAAAAGAGCTAGAATCGGTGATAGTAATTTCTCCAATGCTAAGTCCGATGGGCAAGGTCGAAAAAGGTTTAAGGAAAGATTCTCCAATCAAGGCTCCTTTAGTACTCCAAGGGTTGACAAGGATAGGGTTTCCAACCCTAAACCACAAGGAGGTAATAGTGGTGGTTCTTATGTTGCTAGGCCTAATTGTGCAAAATGTGGTAGAAAACATGAAGGCAAATGCTTAGTTGGCTTGGATGGGTGCTACGGGTGTGGTAAGAGTGGCCACAAGATGAGAGATTTCCCGGTACTCATGGCCAAGGGGAGAGAAGGCAAACAAACACCTCCAAGAGGGTCCAACTCTAATGCTCAAAAGCAAAACCGCTTTTATGCTCTTCAATCCCGTGGTGACCAAGAGAGCTCCCCGGATGTGTTGACCGGTATGTTACAAGTCTTTTCTATTGATGTTTATGCTTTGTTAGATCCCGGTTCCACTTTGTTCTTTGGTACACCTCTATAGCTATGAAGTTTGAAATACTCCCCAAAGTGTTGTTAGAGCCTTTTTTGGTTTCTACCCTGGTTGGTGACTCGGTAGTGGAAAAACGAGTTTATAGAAGTTGTCCTATTTCTTTGTCTCACAAAGTTACCTTGGTTGATTAGGTAGAGTTAGACATGCTTGATTTTTATGTAATTTTGGGTATGGATTGGTTGCATGCATGCTATGCCTCTATAGATTGTAGGACCCGGGTGGTCAAATTCCAATTTCCAAATGAGTCTACTTTAGAATGGAAAGGGGGGAATTCTATCCCTAGAGGTCAATTAGTTTCTTGTCTCAAATCTAGAAAAATGATCTCAAAAGGGTTCATTTACCATATTGTTAGGGTAATGGATGTTGAGTCCGAAACCTCTTCTCTAGAGTCAGTCCCCGTGGTGAGTGAGTTTTCGAAAGTCTTTCCCGATGACTTTCCTGGCATTCCTCCCAAATGGGAAATAGATTTTGGCATTTATCTTTAGCCAGATACGTAACCTATCATCATTCCCCCTTATAGAATGGAGTTGAAAGAGCTGAAATAATTGAAAGAGAAACTAAGGGATTTTGTAGACAAAGGCTTTATCTAACCGAGTATCTCCCCATGGGGTGCTCTGATGTTGTTTGTTAGAAAGAAGGATGGGTCTCTTAGAATGTCCATCGATTACCGCCAATTGAACGAGTAACCGTTAAAAATAAATATCCCCTTCCGAGAATTGATGACTTGTTTGATCAACTCCAAGGGGCTAGCTACTTCTCAAAAATTAACCTTCGTTCGTGCTACCAACAACTTAGGGTGAGAGGTAATGATATACCCAAAATGGCTTTCCAAACTAGGTATGGGCATATTGAATTCCTTGTCATTTGGCGACATTTATGGATCAAATGAATAGGGTGTATAGGCACTACCTTGATATGTTTGTGATCATGTTTATCAATGATATTTTGATCTATTCAAGGAGTGAGGTGAACACATGGACCATTTGAGGATTGTATTGCAAGTTCTTAAAGACCACCAACTATATGCAAAGTTTAGTAAATGTGAGGTTTGGTTGAGGTATGTAGCCTTTCTTGGTCATATTGTGTTGAGCAAGGGTATTGAGGTAGATCCTAAGAAGATGGATGCGGTCAAGAGTTGGCCTAGACCTCCAACTCCTTCCGATATTAGAAGCTTTTTGGGTTTGGCCGGTTACTACAGGAGGTTTTTTGAGGGTTTTTCCTCCATTGCTTCCCCGTTGATGGCTTTGACTCAAAAGAAGGCTAAATTTGAGTGGTCAGAGGCTTGTGAGAAAAGCTTCAAAGAGTTGAAAGGTAGACTTACTTCCGCTCCGGTGTTGACCTTACCGGAGGGTACCGATGGGTTTGTGGTATATTGTGACGCTTCGAGAGTGGGGTTGGGATGTGTCCTCATGCAACATGGTAATGTGGTTGCCTATGCTTCAAGGCAACTAAAGGTACATGAGAAGAATTATCCTACACATGATCTTGAACTAGCGGCGGTTGTATTTGCTTTGAAAAAATAGGAGACATTACTTGTATGGGGTCTATGTAGATGTTTTCACTGATCACAAAAGTCTCCAATATGTGTTTACCCAAAAAGACTTGAATCTTCGACAAAGAAGGTGGTTAGAACTTTTAAAGGATTATGAGATGAGTGTCCTTTACCACCCCGGTAAAGCTAATGTTGTGGTGGATGCACTTAGTAGATTATCCATGGGTAGTGTGTCTCACATAGAGGATGAAAAGAAAGAGCTAGTCTGTGATGTGCATAGATTGTCCCGGTTAGGTGTCCAATTAGTAGATAGTCCTAAGGGTGATTTCACGGTTGCTCTGAATCATCATTTGTGGTAGATGTGAAGTCTAAACAATACCTTCATCCTATATTAATGGAGTTGAAAGAGTCGGAACTTGGGAAGTTCGTTGAGGCTTTCTCCAAAGGGAGAGATAGGGTACTTAGGTACCAAGGTCGATTATGTGTTCCAGACATTGATGGGTTAAGGGAGCAAATTTTAGAAAAGGCTCATGGTTCTAGATATTCTATTCATTCGGAAGCCACAGAGATGTACCGTGATCTACGAGAAGTCTATTGGTGGGATGGTATGAAAAAGGATATTAAGGGATTTGTAACCAAATGTCCTAATTGTCAACAAGTCAAGGTTGAGCACCGAAGACCGGGAGGCTTTTAACAAGAGATGCCAATTCCCACTTGGAAGTGGGAAGAGGTGAATATGGATTTTATTGTGGGTTTTCCCCATACTCGAAGGCAACATGATTCTATTTGGGTCATTGTTGATAGGATGACCAAATCAGCCCACTTTATTCCCGTTAAGGTATCTCACTCGGCGGAAGACTATGCCAAGTTGTATATACGGGAGATAGTGAAGTTGCATGGAATTCCTCTATCTATCATTTCGGATCGGGGTACTCAATTTACAACTCACTTTTGGAAGTCATTCCAAAAAGGGCTTGGTACTAAGGTGAAGCTTAGCACCGCTTTCCACCCTCAAACGGATGGTCAAACAAAATGTACCATTCAAGCTTTAGAGGACATGTTGAGGGCGTGTGTTATAGATTTTAAAGGTAATTGGGATGATCACTTGCCCTTGATAGAAGCTTGGATTGACTAATGTCCTCGCTTATTGGTGAGTCCTCATGGTTCAAGGACGAATGATGATTTTCTAGTTTCATTCTTGTACTTTCATTTGAGAATTATGTTGTTAAGGGCTTTGACCCTATTTTGAGACTCCTATTGTAATAGATCGCATTATGAGACAAGTATAGACTTCCGCTTTACTTTGATTTTTAAAGACTTTGAAAAATGTATTTATACTCTGTATTGTTCTTTACTTATGTGAAGATGATGATGCTAAGTGGCTTACATGATGCCTTAGGAGCATTATGTTCCTTGTTACGTCTAAGGGGTACCCTTGGGTCAAGACATTCTTCCCAATTGGTCCTAGCCATATCTGCAAAACACATAAAAAAGATTTAGGAATAGTTCAAGAAAATTTGCAGAATTGAAGTTGTAGAAAGACTCGTCGAACCAGTCGCTTTGGCAAGTCAGATCGGGCTTGCCAAAAGGATTAGTTTGAAATTTTTTCCAGAAATATGGCTTATTTGCGATGTGCAGGGCCTTTCGGCGAGTCACCGACACCACTTGGCGAGTTTAGACTAACCCGCCGAAATTCACAGTGTGTTTTAGGGGTTAGGGGCGCATAAAGGGTGATCAAAGGACCTTTCAGTGAGTCGCTGAGTGAACTCAGCGAGCTCAGGCTTCCCACCAAAAATTGCAGACTCCAATTAGCTAAGCTAAGCAATTAAAGGAGATAAAATGGGAACGTTGGCCAACCATTCGGCGAGCTCGACGCAGCTCGCCAAACTGCCCAACGTGCCAAATTTCAACCCCGTTTCCCAAAATTAAGCCTGCAGCCCCCAAAATCAAAATCAAACTCATACACAATACAATTCATGCAGGACCCACAAGACCCATGCCTCCAGGGTACTCAGACGTGCCTCGATTTGGCCAAAATTGGCCATTTGATGACTTTTACGCTTAAGAATGACGTCAATCACTCCGTCATTAGGTAAATTACGTAATTTGGCTCAATTAGGGGTTACTTAGACTTCACCCAACTAGACCCAACATAAAATAACCGTAACCCAACAATTTAGACTCAATATTAATGCATTAAACACGGGGATTCATCATTTTAAGCAATTAGGCACACTTTCGAAACACAAAATAGGCAAACCAACGAATCAAACACGAGTTAAACACAAGCCCAACACACAAAAACACAAATCTACCAAGAGCATTCGAGGTCAACTACAAATTTAGAGTTCGGGGTTCAAAAAACCAACGTTACTGCTAAATAGAGAATTTTATAAGCTAGATGGAAAAGTAATCCATATCCAACCACGAGATCACACACACAAACGAAGGAAAATAGCAAAATATGGGAAAGTAATGATAATCTAGACTGCGGGTGAGAATGTACGGGGTTAGAAATGAGAGAATGTGAAAGTTTTTGAAAATTTAAACCGTTTGGCCTTTTAAACCTTTCAGTTCGCGGCCCTTTCAGCTGTATTAGTCGACCATGCCGAACCACTCAGCAATCCATCGAGTGGTGACTAACCTCGCTGAGTTTTACAGGACCTCCAGTCAATTTAGGGGTCCAAACAACGAACAAAATCGGGCTCGCCGACCTATTTGGTGAGTCACCTATTCAGCCAATGGCTTATTGAGTTTTACAGACTTCCACTTCCTATTGTTGTGAGTCCAATAGCGGTCCAAGTTGGGCTCGTCGGGCTCATCGACCTCTTCGGCGAGTTGTCAACTAGAGTCTTGGCTCGCAAACTGCACATTCTCAAACACACTCCACTTTTCAACCTGCTCAATCAACACTCGTTATTAAAAAACAAACACAAAGCATTAAAAACTTGGGTTGCCTCCAAGGAAGCACCTTAGTTAACGTCGTGGTACGACAGAAGTACCCATTTAAGCTTCATTTTTAGGGTTTGCCAAAATATCACTAGGCAACCCCCCTTGTTGTCTTGGGTTAAAATGTGAAGAAATCTTACACATTTAGGTCTCCAGCTACTTAATTGAGATTGAGTAAGAGATCTGCGTCTGGTTGAGAGTCGAAACATCCTCTTTCATTTCTTTCAAAACTTTAACGGACCCTGCAACCTTATTGAGAATGCGTGAGAGCATGTATTCTGTGCGACCACCCTTAGAATCTTTGGGCTTTTGACGCTCATGTGGAGGAACATACCTATAGTTCTCCTCCTCTCTTTCCTTCCAATCTGTTAGGGTTTCTCCAACCTTCATCCCTATTCGAACCCTGATTTCCAACCAGTCTTGGGTAGTTAGCACGATAACCTTCTCCTTGGTTGGCTAGGAAGTTCACTTCCTCATTGTACTGAGCTTCAAATTGGGATTTATCGGGGTTTACTCCTCCAACAGCCGCAACATTAACACTCCTTGTACTAACACCCATGACATTTTTAGACAAGATATCCAGCTGGGTCATCATCTTTTCCATGTTTTAGTCTCTCTTGATCTTTTTCGATCTGCTCCTTTGTCATTCTAAAGTTGAGTGGTGAGACTTGATCTTCACGAGTGTACCATGCCCTATTGATCTTGGTCATGCAATCAAGGAGTTGGGAAGTTATGTCATAGGGTTGTTGCATTATACCACCGGGAACAAGTTGGTCAACAACTCATTTGTTCACCGAGTCAAGGCTCCTATAAAAGTATTGCAGCAACAGGTTGTTCTGTAATCCATAAGTTGGGCATTGCAGCAACAACTTTTTAAACCTCAGCCACGTCTCGTGGATCGGTTCACCTTCCAAGCATTTGAAACTTCTGATGCTATCCCTAAGAGTCATCATCTTTGACAGAGGGAAAAATCTCACTTGGAATACTGTAACCAATTCCATCCAAGAAGTGATGGAATCTCTTGGCAATTCAGCCAACCACCTGCTTACCTTTCCCATTAGAGAGAATGGGAACAACCTCAAACGGACCGATTCTTGCGATATGTTCTTAAATGAGAACGATCCACATACATCAACAAAATTTCTGATAGGCTCATGAGGATCCTCATGAGCTAACCTCCCAAATAAACCATTCAGTTGTAGGAGCTGAAGCATGGTGCTTGTGATGTGATAAACAGTGTTTCCTTCGACTGGAGGTAAATGAATGGCTTCAACACCACCCATTTGGACTTGGTCATTGGAGTTTGGGTCATTGAGGTTTCCAACATCATCTTGGTGGCCCACTTGGCTACCATTACTTCCGTTAACACTCATCTCCTCCTCTGTTTAACATAGTAATACAAAACCTAAAATAAAAATAAGTAGATTCAACTAGAACTAAAAAGAACACAATTCAACTTCACCAAAAGAATTTCAAACAACACCACTCCCCGACAGCGGCGCCATTTTGATCTAATGTTTCAAGCACACCTCTTCCAATTCTAGGTGTCAACAATCGTAAATCAGTTTAACCCAACTAAATGAGTTGGGGTTGAATCCCACATAGAGCGAAAAGACATTTATCAAGTAGAAGGGGTGACAAGAATGTCAGATGGGGTTTTTTGGTTTTAATTATCAATTACAAACAGTCACAAAAGAACTTCGAACTAACAATAGGGAGAAGGATTCTCGGGATGTGATCGATTATAGGCAAATATAGGCATATGGGTAATTGCAACTACTAGTAAATAACTTAATATCAGTGAGTAGGCTAGACTATAAGGGAGATAGTATTCTCTCGAACAACTACCCCAAATAAGGTGATTTCTTTCGAACATCAACAATCATGACAATGAAGAACAGACCACACCTTAATTCATTCACTCTCTCGAGCTAAATGTGTGGGATTGGGTTTAGGATTTATTGTCTCGAGCTAAACCCAACTCAACCCAATACCCACAAATCATCAATCAATAATCTTAGTTCTAAAACCTCTCTCTCAAGCAAGCCAAGAACACAAAGATAGAATTGCATTTGTAACTACAACTCATAAATTAACCCACAATTAATGATTAAAATCACTTCAAAATAGCATTTAAACTAGTTATCAACAACACTCATAAACTAATTCAAACCATAATCATATGATCACACCCCAAGAATTGGGGTTTTAGCCAAACATTATAAAAAGTTAAAAACATTTACCGAATTGATTGTCCATCAACTGGGTAAGAGTGATTTAATCTTTACAATGCTTCAATTTGTCGAATCTTCAAAACTCACTTCCAAAATCTCCAAATTGAACTTCTCCAATTCTTCGAAACTATGAAAAACTATAGAAAAAAAGTTCTAAGCTAAAATCGTCTCTTTCAAAAATGTATCCACATGTGTCCAGATACTAAACTAAATGTTCAAAATCTAATTTATAGTCGCCAAAAAAAAGTTACAAATGTCCAGTTGGAAAAGTAAGTCGGGCTCGCCGAGCCACTCGGCGAGCCGCCCTTTGACCTCTTCCATCGCCTTTTCATCTTGGCATTTAGCATCGTTGAGTTCTATAACTTTGGGCGATCTAGCATTGCTTCGCGGAACTGCTCGACGATGTACTGACTGCTTCTTTTTTTCGCCGACTTAGTTTCTTCACTCAGGGCTAGCACACTGGAACTTTATGCGGTCAAACTAGCCACTCGACAATTCATCAAGTGCTCTTGGCGATCATCATGCATGCCTTTCTTCATTTCTTCAATTTGTTTTGTTCCTTTTTGCCTATTAGTGTCCTTGATTTGTTCCTCAACTCATATACCTGGAAATCAAGGCTTAAACATAACTTTATGGCACAAATTAAGCATTTGAGGACACTAAATCTATATAAACAAATCCCCAAATGAGTCCAAATCTCAGACTCATCAGGAAACTATTCTAAATGGTAGCAAGCTAAAATCTGGAAAAGAGATCTCCTGAATTAACAGTTCAAAAACCAATTTATAGTTGCCAGAAATTAGCCATGAAGGGCCATTAGGCGAGGTAAGTCGGGTTCGCCGAGTGGTTTGGCGAACCACTCTTTTCTCTCTTCTATCGCCTTTTCGCATTGGCTCTTAGTGTCCTCAAGTCCTGTAACTTTGGGCGATAATTCTTATCATCGCAGAACTGATCGATGATACACCAACTTCCCCTTTCTTGTCGCCGACTTGGTTTCTTCCCTCAAGGATGGCACACTGGAACTTTAGGCGGTCAAAATAGCCACTCGGTGATTTGTAAAGTGCTCCTACGATCATCAGGCTCGCCTTTCTCCACTTCTTCATTTTGTTTTGTTCCCTTTTGCCTGTTAGTGTCCTTGCTTTGCTCCTTAATCCATATATCCTGAAATCAAGGCTTTAACATCAGTTCATGGCACAAATTATGCATTTGAGGACACTAAAACTATATAAACAAAGCTCCAAATGAGTCCAAATCTTGGGCTCTTTAATTATTCAATCACTTGTCTTCATTCAGACATATTCATGCGCATTATTCAATCACTTGTCCTCTTTCAGACATATTATGCACTGCTCTCACATTTACTTTAGGGAATGAAGCAGTTTCAATGGAATATGTTTCGTGACTATTTTTCTATCATAAGCACATTGTTTGCTTTAATAGTGAATATATCATCAATATAGTGCATGATCTAATGTCTTATTCATATAACGACGTCTTAGGACATAAATTGATGGGACATAAATCCAACATCTTCTATCATTATAGTGCACCGAAACTTTTAGTTCGATGTCCTAGCTTCTTGGTGCGATTGAACATGAATCCACCGTCTTACTCTCTTAGAGAGATTGGAAATGAATCCATTGTCTTACACTCTTAGTGCGATTGGAAATGAATCCATCATCTTACCCTCTTGATGCGATTGGACATGAATCCATCGTCTTACCCACAATTAATGACATATTATGTCAAATACATCAAGATTCACCATCGAACCTTTAAAATATCACCACTTCCAATTGCTAAAAAAATTTAGTTACAACAAATCGTATAAAAAATACATATAATCAACATTATAGTAATAAATGTAGTCGACTAAAACATGTACCTTTTATCACATAATTTACCTATATTGGTCATATCTATCTTTTGCCAATTTGCCACCTTCTTTTGTTGTTATCACGACATTTCGGAGTTGGAGCCAAAGCTCTTTTCTCGTACTTCTTAATTTAAATTAGTACTCCATAATTCTCCTGTTCCAAATAGTCCAAATGTAAGACCCTATACGCTAGGAAGACCAAAATGCAGAATTACAGAAGTTCTAGGTGCCACAACTAGGGTCACCTATGGACCGTAGGTTGACCCACAGACTGTAGGTGGGGTCCATGGTTGGCCACCTGCAACCCCCTCCCTAGAAACCCAGAAAAAATCCAGCTAAGGGTCGACCCATGCCAAGACCTACGGACAGTAGGTGGTACCACGGTCTGTGGTCCAGGGCCGTGGTTTAAGACCCTTAAAGCCATCCTCTGAAGCCAGTCGATGACTGACCAGGATAGACCGTAGGTCAGTCGACGGTCCGTCGGTCAGGTCCATCGATTGGCCTCGACAACTTTTAAGGCAGGGGTCTTTTGGCCTTTCTCCTATGCGTTGGATACCTAAACTACGTCGTTTAACCCCTAAACTACGTCGTTTTGGTCAGTTTTAGCTTAGTAACTTAATCAGACCTTACCCTAACCAATTCATTCTCCCAAAAATCAATCAAACCAAGCAGAAGAAGAGATAAATCATCGACCAAACCCTCTCCAAGAATGTAGCTCGTTTCCCACACTTCCTGCCCCAAAATCAAAAGATTTCCCCATGGAATTCGTCACAAGGTATGTGGGATTTCACTAGTGGGTTCCTTTCACCCATTAGGTCCCTAAAATTTAGTCAGATTCTTGATTCCCTTCATTATGTTTAGACTTAGGGTTTCTAGAACTTCATAATATTGCTGTGATTAAGCTATTAGATTAATCCTAATCAAATTATTACATTTTCGTAACTATGTTGCTTAATTCTTGCATGAAATTCAGAACCCTAGTCTTGTAGATTCATTTAGTTCATGAATTACACTTGCTAGGTCAGTTTATACAGATATACATGCATCAGTCTTCAAATGTTTCTTTATTAGTTCTTAATGTTGCATTTTTAGTTAGCATATCAGAATCTTCAGCTATTCAGTTTTATTTCAGTTGTGTCGTGTTGTACGCATTCTAGTTGGGAGCAAGCTTAATACCGAGTTGGACTAGGGTCTGTCACCCTTATAGTCCCAGAACAGCGTGCCCCCATAGGTTAAGTCCTCTCTGTGGGCATCACATTTAGTGATCACGCCAGTCATGCCTTTATACCCCTGGAAAGGTATATTGGGTCCTCTCGATGGGGCGTATACATCGGACTCCACGTTCATATCACATGGTTTTATGTCGGTTAATAGTATCTCCCATAGTCAGATTCTAGTGCATTGACCAGGTTACCAGTTATATTTCAGTATTCAATTTCAGTATGTTATGAACTTGGTCATTGCATTTAGTTTAGTTCATGTTCAGTATGTTCAGTATATTCTTCATGTTCATCTTATATCATTGATTAGTATGCTTTATTCAGTTATGTATAAATTGTTCAGCTATATTCTATCCTGCATGCTCAGTACCTTTCAAGTACTGACGCATACTATGTGCTACATCTTTTCATGATATAGGTTCAGGTCCTCAACATTCAAATCGTGTGCAGATCAATTCCCGATCCATACTCATCATTATCAGTGGTGAGTCCTCATTCTCCAGGGACGGTAAACATATTTTCTTTTACTTTCAGTCTTTCAGTCTTTGAGTTTAAATTTTGCTAGAGTTAGCTAGGGTTATGTCCCAGTCAGATAGAGGCTTATTTCAGACATAGTTAGATTCAGTTTTAGCTTTGAGTTTGATCCTTTAGTTTTAATTAAACTCACAGTTTATATATTCAGACAGTATTGGGTATACCCCATCAATTTAGTTTATATTATGATTTTAAGCTTCCGCACAATATTTCTCATTTTAGTTTATCTTAGTATGTTATGATATGCCAGCTCAGGGTTAGCTTGGGGTCATTCGCGATCCTAAGTCTCGTGTTTATGCCAATGGGGTAGCCTCGAGGGGTGACAAACTTTTTATCAGAGCACTAGGTTTAAGAGTCCTAGGATGTCTGAAAAGTCGCACTAAGTAGGGTCCCTTTCATGAGTGTGAAAAGCGCCACACCTATGAGGGGGAGGCTACAAAGTGTTTTATGAAAAACTTCACTTTCTTGTTATTCTTATCGTGCGTGGGTATGATCTCCTTTCTAATTCGGTGTTATGTGTTTCACACCATGCCTCCTCGTAGAGCTTACACAAGGAATGCTAATTCCTGCAACAATGATGTAGTTCCTCCAATCCCAGATCATGAGGTTTCGAATGCAGAGTTTTGAAATGTCATTCACATTTTGGCTCATAGTATAGCTAACCAGAACAACCAGCACGTTCCAGTCCTTGCGAATGCTAGTGGTGGATCAATGGTGGCTAGGGTATGTTAATTTTTTAGGATGATTCCGCCTGAATTTCTAGGGTTGCAAGTTTGTGAAGACCCCTAGAATTTTATTGATGAGGTAAAAAAGATCTTTGGAGTGATGCAAATAATTGGAAATGATAGGGTGGAGTGGGCTTCCTACCAACTCAAAGATGTAGCTCACATTTGGTTCACTCAATGGAAGTAAAATAGGGGTGAGAATGCAGTTCCTGTGACTTAGGAGTGTTTTATCGGGGTTTTTCTGGACAAGTTCTTTCCAAGAGAGTTGAGAGAGGCAAAAGCTTAGGAATTCATGAATTTGAGGCAAGGTCTTATGTCAGCCTAAGAGTATAGACTTAAGTTCACCCATCTCTCTAAGTATGCTCAACATATGGTTGCTGATCTCAAGGTACAAATGAGTAAGTTCCTTTTTGAGGTATCTTACCTGGTGAAGACAGAGTGCAGAAATGCTATGTTGTTGGAGGATATGAGTATCTCTAGGCTCATGACTCATGCTGAGCAGGTTGAGGGAGATAGGCTTAGGGAACAGGCTAAGGACAACAAGAAGGCTAGGACAGGCAACTATGATTACTCTTAGCAAAAGTCGGGTAGTGGAAATCACTCGCATTTTCAGCAAAGGTCTTCAGCTCCAGCACCTATATCAGCTAGTGCTCTTCCCCCTAGGTTTTTACAGGATCAGAAAGGTAGTGCATCAGGCTCTAAGTCTCAAGGGAGTGTTTCATGTACCAGAACCTACCCAACTTGTCCAAAATGTGGTAAGAACCATCCGGGCGAGTGTCTTGTAGGAAATGATAGATGTTTTGGGTGTGGCCAGTCTGGTCACAGGTTGAGGGATAGCCCTTCTTCTAAAGAGGTAACAATAGTAGCGCTCAGTCTACAACTCCAGCAACACTAGAAGGTTGCCCAACTCAGCAGGGTGCTCTATTTGGTACATATGGCGGTCAGCGCCAAAATAGGTTGTATGCTCTCCAGGCTCGCCAAGACTAGGAAGATTCTCCTGATGTGGTCACTAGTACGTTACGAGTCTTTCACTTAGATGGTTATGTTTTTTTAGATCTAGGGGTTAATATTTCCTTTGCAACTCAATATATAGCAGTAAACTTCGATGTCAGTCCATAAACTCTCTCAGAACCCTTCTCAGTCTTTACTCCAGTTGGTGACCCAGTTATAGCTAGGCGTGTATATAGAAATTACCCCATCACAGTCTCTTAGAAAATCACCTCAGAAGATCTTGTAGAGTTAGAAATTGTAGTGTAATGACCCGTAAAATGAATAGGTGAAACTAAGCCTAACTAGAGTGCCTTTGAGTTGATGTGAGGTTTGAGGTGGTAAAATGTTGTCCCAAGCTTTTGTTGAGGGGTTTAGGGGTTAAATGTCAAGGTACGACTCCCCAAGGATCACCCTAGGAGTCCTTGAGGAGGACCCTTAGCCTAACCCCCAAGACCCCAAAGAAACTTGAAGTTTGTCAAAATGAGGGTGACCTACGGATGGGGTCCACGCCCCGTAGGTCCATCCATGCCCCATGGATGGCCTCTGTAGGTCAAGGACCCATTTAGTATGTCTATGATCCAAACCACACTAGGATAGGACGGTCCGTGGGTGGGGGTTCATGGTTTATCACTGTAAAAGTTGTTATGGTTCGGCCATTGTGGGGGTCTTTTGGTAAATTGCTTTTGAGTTGAGTTAAGTTGGGGGACGGTTTTAATTGGTTATTTAAAGTATTTTAAGGGTTTTAAAGTATTAAACTCTATTTTCAATTCATTATTTCAAAACCCAAATTAGAAACCTCCCGTCCCCTCCAAAAGTTCTCTCTTTAGAAACCTCCATTGGAGGTGAAGGATTCAAGCTTCCAAGGTCAAGACTTCAAGTTTTTCAAGGGATTTTCGTGGAGTTCTTCCATAAAAGGTATGTTAGTCTTCATCCTTGACTTAGTTTCTTTCAAGGAGCCAATTTCAAAAGTGATTTCAAGTCTCCAATGTTTTCCCCAAAACCCTAGTTTTCAATCTATGCATGGGTTCGATTCCAAACTATTTTCAAAGGCTTTATTGCATTGAATTATGAATGGATTGTGGTTTTAATAATGAATTAAGATGATTTCTTCCTAAAACCCATGTTTCCCCCCAAATTCTTAAGTGGTGAATTAAGATTGGGAATTGGTTGATTATGCAAGTATGTTGAATTGTTGATGTTTTGTATTGGATTAGTTATTGAATCATGTCAATTTACTTATTTATTGTAGTATCTTAGATTTATGGGTTGATGTTGGTTCATAGCCCTAAGGGGTAATTTCATGAAGGCTTATGTATGATTATGATATGAAGTCTATGTGTGTGATCTCAATGAAAGTGTTATGATCATGTTTAGAATGTAATTGTGTTATGATTGAATGTTATATCTCAATTAACACCTATGAATTATGAGGCTATATGTGAAAGGTTATTCTCACATACACACACATTCATGAATGACTAATGAATGAAGTTTCTATGATTATGTTAATGATGATGGGTTGATTGAAAGGCTATTCTTAATTGTACTCTAATAAATGATAATGACATGTTGTGAAAGGAATTTCTCACAATAAGGGATTCTTAGTTGAAAGGCTATTCTCATCTTTAAATCTATGAGCTATCTAATGAATGAATATTGGGTTTGAGATGGTACTCACGTGAGTCAAGGCGGGGTATCTAGTAACAATCTCTTATCCCATAATAATGAATGAAAGTAATGAATGTTAAGTACTCCGTGGGGAATAATGCCAAGCACCGAGCGGATATGAAATGAGATGGAAGCCCTCACGTGAGTTGAGGCGGGGTTTCTAGTAGCAATCTCTTGAGATGGATGCCCTCACGTGAGTTGAGGAGGGGGTTCTAGTAGCAATCTACCTATCCCATAACTATGTGCCCACATAGGATATTAGCTAGTGGATCCACCTAAGCTAAAAAGTAATTGTCCTACCTTAGGCAAGTAGGAATCCTTTATCTGGTGGGTGACACCGGGATTCCATGAGTTGCTCACATGGTCTATGTCCGTTAAGGCTTACCCCCACAAGGAATGTTAATGAACTATGGCTTCTCAAGAATGCACTACTTAGTATGGGTGGTAGTATGGGATGCCATCTATGCATTGCACAAGTAGGCTTGGAGAGTAGTCATGGTGTGTTCCTTTGTAATGTTAAATGGATGAATGTGCTCTTATGATGATGCTAATGGAGAATGTTGGTCTAATGTCTAATGAATGAAGGTGTTCTTAATGAAACTAATGAAGAATGTTGACTTATATGTTTAATGTAAAGATGCATGCTATAATTGGATTGTATTGTGAGTTACTTCCTTGTCATGACTTGTTGAGTATGAATGTGCCTTGTCTATCGTGGCTCCAAATGAGTACTTAGTGTGAGTAGTAGTATGGGATGCTACTCATACATTGCACAAATATGACTTAGGGTTGTCCTAGATGTTGGTCCTAATGTGATGTTATGACTTATGAAATGTTCATGTCTCTTATGTATGCATATTGTTTAACGATGGAAAGGATGAATGGTAAGTTCACTTTTGGTGGCCTTAATGTGCTACCTAGTGTGGATGGTGGTATGAGACGCTATTCATACATTGTACAAGGTATAGCTTGGGGTAACTTATGGTGAAAGGTTAATGTGATGAAATGGGTTATATGTGATTATGTTCTAATGTGATGAAATGGGTTATATGGTTGATTATGTTCTAATGTGATGAAATGACTTGTATGTTGGTTGTGTTTGTATATTATGCCTCTTATACTCATGTTCATGAAGGTTTTCTCAAATTGGCATAAAGAATGATTTCCAAAGAAAATGTTTGTTTTAAGCATGGTTTTTGCATGGCTATCATACTTAGTACTTTATGTGCTAACCCATATTTCTCCATTTTTACCAAAGTGTAGGGTTGTGTAGATTTGATGTTCTATACTTGAACGATAGGTTTCTAAGGAGCTTGGAGATGAAGACTTGGTGAGTCCTCATAGTTTCAAGGACAAAGCCCACTATGTTCCCTTTATGTCTTATACTTTATGTTTAGAGCTTTTGTATGGGCTTAGTCCCAAAGTTTTATTTAAAGTATTTAGATGGTATGAGACAATGTATAGAAAAGACTTCCTCTTGCTTTTTATGAAAAATGACTTCGATTGTAAATTTAATGTTTTAATTCCGTACCAGTGAGTCGGATTAAGAGTTCTAAACTCTCATTTCACAACACACCTTCAATCCATGACACTCAAAAACTACTCGTTCACGCTACGATCAGTTTCGAGAGTTTTACTCGCCTGAATTCAATTCCGTGAAGTCATACGGGTTCCTTAACGTCTTTGCTATCTAGTCATGCAATCAAATTCATTACTAGATCTCCCATTTGTTACCAGATTTCCCTAGACCTCACTGACTTCTATTTCGTCCAAATCTGGACTAGGTTGGGAAATTCCAAGTTACTACAAAAAAGTTTTTCGGCCCAAATTTTTTCCCTATCGGCTTTTCTATAACGACGGGACAAGTTGTTAAAACAGATACCAATTTACCCATCACTAGAGTCGCCATAAGTCTTATGCAGACATAAGGAGAAGGGACTTGGAGTTCCAAATTAACGATTGGGTTTTCCTAAAGGTGTCACCTATGAAGGGAGTGATGAGATTTGGCAAGAAAGGGAAGCTCAGTCCTAGATATGTAGGACCTTACATGATCTTGAAAAGAGTTGGAAAAGTGGCTTATGAGTTAGAGTTGCCAGCAGAACTAGCAGCGGTGCATCCAGTCTTTCACATTTCATTGTTGAAGAAGTGTATGGGTGATCAAGCATCCATAGTGCCATTGGAAAGTGTGGCTGTGAAGGATAGTCTCACTTATGAAGAACATTCTCACTAGTCTGAAATACCATGTCCCTTACCTTATGGTCTACATACTTTTTCTGTCTACTCTGGGCTGCTAAAAGCTTAGCTTGAATACTACTAACTTAATCTTGAGCATCCTTTACTAAATCAACCCCCAAAGGTTTTACATCTCCAGCCTCAAACCATCCTATGGGTGATCTACATCCCCTCCCATACAGTGCTTCAAACAGTGTCATATCAATGCCAGAGTGGTAACTATTATTATAGGAGAACTCACATAACGGTAGAAACTTATCCCAATGCCCTCCAAAGTCAATAACACATGCCCTCAACATCTCTTCTAACACTTGAATAGTCCTCTCTGACTGTTCGTCCGTCTGTGGATGGAAAGCTGTACTAAAAGTGAGTTTCGTGCCCATTTCATCATGTAACTTCCTCCAAAACTTGGATATGAATTGCATACCTGATGAGTACGAGATTTAGACTAATTTAGGGCTTTATTTACATAGATTTATTGTCCTTAAATTCTTATTTTGTGCCAATCACTGATGTAAAGCCCTTGATTTCTAGGTATATGGACTAAGGAACAAAGCAAGGACACTAATTTGCAAAAAGGAACACAGCGAGCTGAAAGAATAAAGTAAAGCAAGCCTGGTGATCGTCAAGTCTACTTGGTGAGTCGCTGAATGGCTACTTTACTACCTAAAGTTCCAGTGTGCCAAGCCTTGAAAGAAAGAACCAAGTTGGTGAGAGAAAGGAGCAGTCGACAAATCACCGAGGGGTTCCGCGATGCATTGTTGGATCGCCCAAAGTTACAGACCTTGAGGATGCTGAAGGCCAACGAAAAAAGGGCGATGGAAATAACCAAAGGGCGGCTTGCCGAGTGGATCGGCAAGCCCGACTTACTGTGTCGAATGGCTCTTCGCAGCATATTTTAGGTGACTATAAATGCATTTTTGAAAATTTAGTTTAGAATCAATTGAATAGTATCTGAGTTCATAATTTTATTTTTAGAGTTTTGAACCGTGAAACAAGTTTTCTCTAGTTTTTCCTAAGCTTTGGAGAATTGAAGTTCTTCACTTCCAAGAAATTGGAAGTGGGTCTTTGATATTCCTCAAATTGTAACATTATAGGAACGAAATCAATCTTACCAAGTTGATGGAAACTCAATTTGGTAACGATTTTTATCTTTTTATAATGTCTAACTAAAACCCATATTCTTGGAGTGTGATTATGTGATTATGGGCCATTTAGTTTATGGGTATTGCTAATTGTTAGTTTAAATGCTATTTAGAAGTGAGATCAATCATTAATTGTGGTTTAATTTAAGAATTGTAGTTGCAAATGCAATTCTACCTTTGTGTTTTTGGTTTGCTCGAGATAGAGGTTTTAAAACTAAGCTTATTGATTGATGGTCAGTGGGTATTGGGTTGACATGGGTTCAGCTCGAGAGAGTGAATCCTAAACCTAGTCCCACACATTCAACTCGAGAGAGTGAATGGACTAAGGTGTGGGCTGGTCTTATTTTCCATACGTGTTGATGTTCGAGAGAAATCAACTTGATTCGGGGTAAATTGTTCGAGAGAAAGTTTATCTCCTCTATAGCCTAGCTTACTCACTAATATCTAGCTATTTTCTAATAGTTGCATTTACCCATTTGTCTATATTAGCCTATAATCGAATCACATCCCAAAAACTCATCTCATTATTATTATTTCGTATTGTTTACCACTGTTTGTAGTTGATAATTCCAAACCAAAACCCCCCATTTGACATTCGTGTCACTCCCTAATTTGAAATATGTTTTTATTCGATAAATTCTATTCCTATGACTGATTTGAACATGTTCATACTTTCCATTTGACTCTCAAACACACACCGCTCCCTGTGGGATTCAACCCCAGCTCATTTAGTTGGGTTTTATATCGACTAGCGATCGTTGACACTTAGAATTGGATGCAGTATCCTTGAAGCATTAATTAAAATGTCGTCGCTGCCAAGGGTGTTGTTGTTGAGATTTTCTTGGTGAAGTTGAATTGTGTTCCTTATAGTCATAGTTGATCTACTTACTTTTAGTTTTGGGTTGTGTGTTGTTGTTTTGAAACAGAAGATATGAGTGTCAATGGAAGCAATGATAGCCAAGTGGGTCACCAAGATGACATCGGCAATCTCAATGATGTCAATGAGTCGAATGCTAATGACCCTAATCTTATGGGTGGAGTATGTGCCATTCGCTTGCCTCTGGCTGAAGAGAACGATGTGTTCCACATTATAAGAACCATGTTGCAGCTCTTGCAATTGAAAGGGTTGCTTGGTGGATTGGCTCATGTGGATCCCCATGAGTATATAAGGAACTACATTACAAGAACCATGTTGCAGCTCTTGCAATTGAAAGGGTTGCTTGGTGGATTGGCTCATGTGGATCCCCATGAGCATAAAAGGAACTTTGTTGATGTTTGTGGGCCGTTCTCCTTCAACAACATATCCCAAGAGTCTGTCGGGTTGAGGTTGTTCCCATTTTCCTTAATGGGAGAAGCATGTAAGTGGTTGTTGAATTGCCAAGAGACTCCATCACTTCATGGGGAGAGCTTGTCACCACATTTTTAGTGTGATTTTTCCCTCCTTCGAAGATGATGACACTTAGGGACAGCATCTAGAGCTTCAAGCATTTGGAGGGTGAGACAATTCATGAGACTTGGCTAAGATTTAAGAAGTTGGTCCTCCAATGCCCAACTCATGGTTTTCCCGACAACGTTTTGCTGCAATAATTTTACCGAAGCCTTGATTCAGTGAACAAGGGAGTAGCTGACCAACTTTCTATGGGAGGTTTGATGCAACAACCTTACATTATAGCAGCCCAGCTCTTGGATGGTATGACCAAAATTAACCGAGCATGGTACACCCGCAAAGATCGGGTTTCCCCTCTCACTTTTAAATTAACAAAGGAGCAACTTGAGAAAGATTAAGAGAGGGACCAAAACATGGCAAATATTATGACCCAACTTGATATTTTGTCGAAAAATGTCATAGGAGCTGGTGCTAGGAGTGCCAATGTTGTGGGTGTTGGGTGTGTAAACCCCGATGAAGCCAAGTTTGAAGCGTTGTACAACGAGGAAGTGAACTTCCTAGCCAACCATGAAGGTGGTTATCATGAAAACTACCCTAGGCAAGGTGGTAACAAAGGTTGGAATGGGGATGAAGGTTGGAGAGATCGTGATGGAGAGTGAAGGGATCGTAACCATACTTGGAAGGAACGAGATGGGGAGAAGGATAGGTATGTTCCTCCCCACAAGCGTCAAAAGCCTAAAGATTCTGAGGGTGGCCGGTGTAACACCCCATATTCTATGTGTACTAGTTCTATATATATGACGTTTATAAATTGCCTGTGGTATAGTTATGGACTCGATTTCCTATGCGACTAGTGACAATATAATAGGTTTAAAGTTGTAATACCCCGTACCGTCCAACACATAAACGACTAAGTGAACTCAAAAACAATTCGAACTCGGGAAAGGTGGTATTCGATGTAAAAGTCAAAGTGGTCAAGTGTGTATTAGTGTTATGGTCTTGTAAAGAAACTAAGATTGGGAAAATGGTGTAAAATAAGTGAGGTGCTTGCTTGACTAAACTATGCTAGTAGGTGACAAGTAGGTGATGCACCTACTTAGAATTAGTGGACTGCATTTTAATTGAAAAAGGCAAGTAGGTGATGCACCTACTTCGAATTAGTGGACTGAATTTTAAGTTAAAAAGGGGCAAGTAGGTGATGCACCTACTTAGAATAAGTGGACTGCATTTTAAGTGAAAAGAGCAAGAAGGTGATGCACCTACTTAGAATAGGTGGACTGCATTTTAAGTGAAAAGGGAAAGGAGGTGATGCACTTACTTAAAAACTTGTGGCAGAACTTGAGGAGGTGATGCACCTGCTTGCTTAAAGTAAAGGACCATATTATTTCTCCAATTTACTAAGTGAAAACGTCCAGAAGGTACCTGTAAAGAACTCAAACTCATCACATCTCCTTCATCACTTAATCTCCAGAAAATTACTCCCAAGGGAAGCCATAGAAGCTCCAAGAGTTTTGGTCTACAACTTCACCATTAAAATATGAAGGAAACAAGTGTTGTTAAAGTACAAGTTGGTAAAACATCTCCCATCTTAAGGAATTCAAGTGATAATCTGATTTAACATCAAGGTAAGGGGGAGATTACAACCTAAACCTTGAAGAATCCAAGTCTTAGCAAGTGAGGTTTCTGTCCAACAAGATAAGCTATGGAAATTTTCATCCCTCTCTTGTTCTTGCATTGTTTGTGAAAGTTTGTATGTGTTAATAAACTTAGGAGTGTTGCCTCTATATGGTGTGAGCTTGGTAAATGTTCAGGAAGGATGTGCTTATTGGGACAGCCATGGAGTGGAGTCCCCTTAAATTTTGATTATGAGCTCGTTTTGAGCATCTTAAATGTAATGTTACTGGGAACTAATGGGATGTTGATGGGAATCCGTGATTCATATTGCTACTTCCACATTATGATGCATAGGGACTGTTTTGTGTATCGTAAAATTAGGGGGTGTGGGTAGATATGTTAAGAAAAGTCATGGGAACTGGTTAGAGGATAGAACATTGAAAGTGTAGTGATACACCACTTAATTCATTGTTTCATGAGCTTACTTTATGTCATCCCTTTGTATGTTGTTTTCCAAACGTTATAAAAATCGAGGAGTTTCGGAGGGCATTATAAGAAGGTTGTATACTGTATGAAAAAAATTAGAGGAGAATGGGTGGAAGAACACCCTTGATAGGATCAATTATATATTTACTACCAATTACTATTTAGGTCTGATCAAGTAGCCCAAACTTGTTGATCAACTACTAATGCTAGTTTTATTATTTACTCCATTGTAGATAAATAATCTAAAAGGAAGAGGGTTAACTCATTGTAATATCCAGTGTTGTGCAGCAAGGTATGTAAGGCTATTCGATTTCATATTTCTTTGGCATGAATCCAACCTTGTATTACAAAGTAAGCTTTGTAAGTGCCCTTGGTAGTGACTGATCCATAGTTGCAGTTCCTACTCCCTAGAGCATCAAACTGAGTACTCTTAATATGAGTTTATCACTAAATGTATGTGCTTACTCTACCAAGTATTAGCATGCAAGGTTTAAACTTATTTCATCGTCAAAGTACCCTTGGCACGTATTCCCCTTATATAAATCAAAATGATCCTAGATTTCACATAGTACATATGTTTATATGTTTGATATACAATCTGCCCATATCATGCCAACTTGCTTCAAATGTCTATTCCATCATATATGTCATCTTTTCACATGTTCATATGTTCCCTTTATTGGTTATTACTCCCATTATGTTAGACTATAATGTTACCTCACAAGATCCCTACTTGCTCTATTGTACATTTATATTACTTACTTGGGATATGTATCCGTCCTTAAGTTGAATCTGTCCAAATTCTCCCTTGGTTCCACGTTCATGTATACCTTGTATTTGATATTAGTTAGTGACTATTTGGCTATCATATAGAGTTCAAATCTCTTGGCTAAATGCTAAATGTCTTCACTTGATATGTGCTTCAATTTGAGATGTCAAAATGCTTATTGAGTCATAGAAGCTCCTAAGTATTACGTTGGTGTCACATTTGCTTCCCGCGTCATTGTCATTATCGTAAGTCCATATTCGTATGTCTTCTACTACTGGTCCATAGTTTCAAATCTCAACAATGATTATGACCACCAAAACAACAATCTCAAAAGAGTTATGATCATCAAAAGAACAATATCAAAAGAGTTATGAACATCAAAACAACAATCTTAAAGATTAAAGAATCTAAGTGAAGCAATCTGTATAATTATGGGTGGCAGCCCAGGGGAAAATTCCTAGCATGGGTCGATCCCAATTGGTATAGAAGGGTGGCAGCTTAGGGGTGAAAGCCTAACATGGGTCGATCCCAATAGGTATAGAAGGGTGGCAGCTCAGGGGAGGAAGCCTAGCATGGACCGATCCCAATTTGTGGAATTATGATGACAGCATCCCAGGGGTTAAAATACCTAGCATGGGTCATCCTCTTCTACCACTGATCAGCTGGTCATTTGTATCATATGCCTTATCAAGATTATAACGTATAGTAAAGTAAAGAAAAGAATGTAACATACACGATTCCACAAGTATAAGCAAATGTGGTCTCTAATCCTTATCTATTGGTATTTGGTTTCACTTGAGCTCTCATTTTACATATGGTTGTATTATGCCTTACATATTCAGTACATTCTTTCGTACTGACGTCCCTTATTGGGGACACTGCATTTCATGTTGCAGGTATAGGTACTCAACTAATAGATCTCCCCAATAGAAACACATGATACTCAACGGTTACTGGTGAGCTCCAGGTTGATTCGGGGCTTTTCCAAGTCTTTACTACGCATATTTTCCTAGTGGTACAGTCATGGATTCCATTAGAGGCTTTGTAGACATTGTAAAGCTATCATCTGTATTCATAGTTTCACTTGTCACATGTATCGGTCCAGCTAGTCGACATGTATTGTATACGAAACTTCTCATTAGTAAATCTATTTGCATAGTAGTTTACTTTCTTATTATAGGTCACTTGTAAAGCATGTGTTCATATGGTACTTATCTGCCTCACCTAGGGTTGGGGTGTGACAACCGATCAGAGGATATGCCCTCTCGTATTCTCAATAAGGTTGAAGGGTCTAATAAAATTTTAAAAGAAATGAAGGAAGATGTATCGACCCTTATCCAGATGGTTACCTTTCATTCCATCTCTAGGGGGGTTACCTAGTGACACTATAGCAAACCCCAAGAATGAAGTTTGAGTGGGGACTTGCATCGTTCAACGACGTTAACTAAGACGCTTCTTGGGAGGCAACCCAAGTTTTATTTGCTTTTTTTTATTTTTGAAATAATCGTGTGTTGATTTTGTAGGTTGAAGTGTAAATGTGTTTGAAAAGTGCAGGTTGGCGAGCAAAATGCCCAGTCAGTGACTCAATGAAGAGATCGGTGAGCCCAACTTGGACCGCCATTGGACTCAAGAAATCAAAAGATGGAGTCTGTAAAACTCGGTGGGCCATGGACAAATCTGCGTGTCGCCGAACAGGTCGGCGATCCCGACTTTGTCCGTCGTTTGGACCCCCACTTTAACTGGAGGTCCTGTAAAACTCAGTGAGGTAAGTGACCACTCTGTGTATCACCGAGTGGTTCAGCGACGTAAAATAACACTGCTGAAGGGCGAGAACTAGATGGTTTTTAAAAGGCCAAAGGTTTAAAATTTCAAATTCTTTAACATTCCCTCACTTTTTAACTTCCTATAATCACACCCACAATCTATATTTTCTATATTCTCGTATTTTCTTGAGTTTTGGTCGTTGATCCTTTATTTGGAGTTGGATACTTTGCCGTCTAGCATTTCAATTCATACATTCGGCATTAAAGGTTGGTTTTCTGAACCCCAAAACTCTTATTTAGCGGTTAAACTCATGTGTAATCATTTTGTTCTTAATTATGTGTGTTGGACCTCTCTGAAATTGTATATATGTGCTTACCTGTCTGATTTGATTTCAATATCATGCCTAAAATGCCTAATTGTTAATTTCCCAAGTTGCGTGCTTAAAATTTATGGTAAATTGTTGGGTTGTACTTGATTGTTGAATGGGTCTAGTTGGGTGAACTCTTCGTAACTCAAAATTATTTTAAATGGCGTGTTTTTCCCAATGATAGAGCGTTTGACGTCATTCTTAAGGGCTAAAGTCATCAAATGGCCAATATTGGCCAAATTGGGGTAAGTCTGAGTACCCCGGTGGCATGGGTCTTATGGGTCTGAGTCTAATTGATTAAGTGTTTGGTTTGATTTTGTTTTCGGGTGCTACGAGGTTGATTTTGTAAGTTAAGGTAGAAAGTACGCACGTTGGGCAGTTTGGCGAGCTGGGTCGAGATCACCAAACCACTCGATGGTTCACCGAATCCACCTTGATCACCTTTAATTTCATGGTTTTTGATGTTTTTGGTTCTTTAAATTTCAGTGAGAAGCCTAAATTCGCCGAGTGCACTCGACGACTCGCCAAAAGTCTTCTTTGATCGCCCTTTTTACGCCCCTAACCCCAAAAATACACTGTAACTTTTGGTGGGCTGGTTTACGCTCGCTGAATGCTGTCAGCGATTCACCGAATGACCCCTCCTATCGCCAACATGCCAATTTTTCTGGAAATGTTTTGAGCTAATCCTTTCAGCGAGCCCGATCTAGCTCGCCAAAGTGATTCGGCGACTCGCCGATTGGTTCGGTGAGTATTTCTTCAATATGAATTCTGCATTTTTCTTGAACTGTTTCTAACAGTTTCCAATTTGTGCTTATATGGCTAGACCGAAAGTAGCAGGTCGAGACATGTCGCCCCGCAAGAGAGCAAATTGGATTTTTATCAAAGAAAGGAGAAAGGCAAGACATCTGCACCTACATCACCGGAGTCCAGCTCCGATAGTGAGGGGATATATGCCACTCACCTCACCACCTTTGAGAGTGAGGGTGCGAACCAAAACCCTCAGGCCACAACCTATGAGCCTGAAGATGATGAGTTATTGTCAGCACAGAGAGCTGAACTACGTTCCAAGAGGTTGAATGATCCGTCTAGGATCAGGACTCCCCAGGGCAGTACTCCTGCTCCTGCTCCAGCACAAGCTGTTGTTCCAGCATCAGCTGCATAGGTTCCTCCTCCCCGATCTATGAACAGACTAAAGACTGAGGGATTGAGAACAATTATCGAGGAAAAGAAGTTATCTACTGATGGGGTAATAGACAGATACCCGGAGATTATGAGCTGCTTGAGTTCTCACAGGTTTCAGATCTTCACGAAACCCCATGGACCTTACCTTCCCAATTTGGTCTAGGAGTTCTATACTGCTTATAGAGCATTAGTGCCACAAGGGAAGAAGTAGGCCACCAAATTCAAGTTGGTAGACTATGTGGTTGTTAGGGGCAGAAAGGTGAAGTGTGATAGTGATGCTATCAATGCAGTCCTGGAGTGTTCAAAAGAAATTAAGGATGACTGTCAATACATGATCAGGACAAAACATTGGAAATTATGAAAAAGTGGTCGGCCCCTCTACTATCAAATGGTACCCCTATGAGGATCGAGGTCGGAGAACCCATAGAAAAGAAGGACCTCAATGTAGCAGTGAGGTACTGGTTTGGATTCATCAGCAGTACTATCATACCACCCTAGAATGAGTCGATTCTCCACCACGCAAAAGCAACCTGCCTTGGTTGCATTATTGATAGGACAAGGCTGAACTTAGGGATGATCATTGGGCAAGAAATGGTCATGAGGGCCAAGCAGCGAAAAACTTCTCTCCAATTTCTCGTGCTGATCACCGAGCTGTGCAGACGAGCCCGAGTGCCTCAAGATGAGAAGAAGGATGTAGAAGTGACTCCCACCTCCTGTATCAACATCCGGAAGATTGAGGCGAAGTATTTGAAGGATGAGGCCGAGAAGAGCAAAGCAACCCCGGTGGACACATCCCCGGTTGTGGATACTGATGCATTACTTGCAGGGGCAGTGTTGCCTACTCCCACCTCTGGGCCTTTAGGTATATCTAGTGTTTCTCCTTCTATGATTCCTAGTTCTTGTACAGCCTCCATTCCTAATAGATCTGGTGCCACCGTTACTGCTACTTCCTGACGGGCACTCACCCAAGCTGCGATACTACGGATGGGGTAGCTCACCCATTTTGTTGATATGTATCCCTCCAAGCTTGAGGCCACTATTCCTAGAATGATTAAAAAGGCCCTTGTTGTTGTTGTGACACCCCTGAGTGTCACTATTGATGCCCTTGCGGCACTGATAGCTGTGTATGAGCAAGGCCAAGGGGCTACTGAGGAGGTGACGGCCCTAAGGGCTGCCATTGCTAAGCTGATGAAGGATGTGGACCAACTGAAGTCCATAGACACGTCTATGATTTTTGGGACTGTGGAGATCCTCGATATGCCATTTAATATGGATGTGCCTCCGGCTACCACCAGAGATAATATTCGAGTTGAGGAGGTGGCCGTTGCAAAGTCCGAGGCTGACACTATTGAGGAGTAGCTTTGAGTAAATGAGTAGACCACTTATGAGGGCCTTACAACAGATGAGGAGGCTATAATGGATTCAGCTAAGTAGATCTCATTGGCAGATACACCCATGGATGACCCTAGTGGAGCTAGCAGTGTTGATGTTGCACCGGGCACTGATGCCCTGACAGATGGAGCGACTATGTAGATAGGACCCCTTTTTACCACCCTCTCTGTCGTGTTTATTGACTTTTTAGTGTTTTTTAACATTTGAGGACAATTTGTTTTTTTTTTTGTGTGGTGGGGTGAGGTATTTCCATACCTACCTCTTGTGTTTATCATTTTTGTACATATATTGGGTTTTTGTGTAGTAAATTGTGTTTTGGCACTATGTTGTGAATGATTATGTTTATGGCTCCTTGTTTTAAATGCAATTGGTTTTTGACCCTTCTGGAAAAATTTGCCACCTCTTGTTGTGTTTGAATGTGGCTATTCTTGTGCAAATTTGAGTGTCGGTCATGATCAATACCGATGAGTTGAATAGTGTTCTTAATCAAACAAAAATGAATACACGACTATGATGAGGCCAAATGAAGTTGCATAGACAATATGTGAATGTTTTGCATCTCGTTGTGACTAGCCGGTTATCGAATGGAGTCTCTTGTGATGAACATTGCACACTAGAGAAAGTGTGGAGTCTTGTTTGATATTGGTGCCAATGCCTTGTGTGATAAGCTTACCGTGAACCTTGTGTGATGACACTTAGAATTTTCCCCGTTGGTCCGGTTGACTAAGTGATGCAAACTCTTGAAATAATCTTAGGCAACAATTTGACAATATACCTCTTTTGTGGCCAACCTTGTGAGTGTGTGAACTTTGCTTGAACACCCTTTGAGCCTTAGCCTTTTCTTGGAAGAAACTTGATGAAATTATAACCCTTCTTGTTCCATTCACTCATAATCCTCATGAAGTGTGGTTGGTTTGAATAGTCAACTTATGTCAAAAGCCTAAGTTGGGGGTGTGGTGAAAAGAGAAGGTAAATCAATAAGTGCAAACAAGTCTCCCTTGATCCCTGGTTTTGAGAAACATGGAACCTCTCCATACAAAAAAAAAAGAGAGAGAAAAAGAAAAGAAAAATGAAAAATAAAAAGAACGAAAAAGTTGAGAAATAAAGTTGTGAAAGTTGCAAAAGAAATGGGGTGTCCAATATTCCATGGGAAATAAAGAATAGGGTAAATTTTGATCATGGGTGTAAATGTTGAAGAAAAGGATAGAAAGTGATGTTCATATTACATTTATGAGGATAGCAGCCACTGAGCCTAAATGACCATACCTTTACACTCAGCCCCGTTACAAGCCTTGAAAAGACTTTTTTGATCTTGAGTGAGCGGAAACGAATGTTGGTTGTAAAATAAGGGCAAACCTATGGGTGAAGTCATGCAAATGTTCATCTTTGTGAGTGTGAGAGTTGTTTGTGATTCCGGAGCTATAAATTGTTAAAGAATAATGTGTGAATATGGAATCATTCTTTGTGTGAGGGCATTTGAGTACCTTTGTTGAGCTTGAACTTGTACTTGAAACAAGTATTGTGAACTTGAGAATCTTTGATAATGGTTAGTCACAACTTGAACCTTTGAGTGCACAATTGATCTTTGCATGAGTAAGTTGAGTCTTGTTATGTGCATTAATGATTGAGTCTTGTGTAGCACAGTTTGAGACATCCTTTTTGAACTGCTGAACTTGAGTTTTACTTGAGGACAAGCAAAAGTTTAAGTTGGGGGTGTTGATGAGTTAGAGATTTGGACTCATTTAGGGCTTTATTTACATAGATTTAGTGTCCTCAAATGATTATTTTGTGCCAATTACTGATGTAGAGCCCTTGATTTCTAGGTATATGGGCTGAGGAATAAAGCAAGGACACTAATTTGCAAAAAGGAACGAAGCGAGCTGAAAGAATGAAGAAAAGCAAGCCTGGTGATCGCCAAGTCTACTTGGCGAGTCGCCTAATGGCTACTTGGCCGCCTAAAGTTCCAGTGTGCCAAGCCCTGAAGGAAAGAACCAAGTTGGCGAGAGAAAGGAGAAGTCGGCGGATCGCCGAGGGGTTTTGCGATGCATTGTTGAATTGCCCAAAGTTACAGACCTTGAGAATGCTGAAGGCCAACAAAAAAAGGGCGATGGAAATGACCAAAGGGTGGCTCGCCGAGTGGATCGGCAAGCCCGACTTACTGTGTCGAATGGCTCTTCGCAGCATATTTTAGGCGACTATAAATACATTTTTGAACAGTTAGTTTAGAATCAATTGAATAGTATCTGAGTTCATAATTTATTTTTAGAGTTTTGAACTGTGAGACAAATTTTCTCTAGTTTTTCCTAAGCTTTGGAGAATTTAAGTTTTTTACTTCCAAGAAATTGGAAGTGGGTCTTTGATATTCCTCAAATTGTAACATTGTAGGAATGAAATCAATCTTACCAAGTTGATGGAAACTCAATTTGGTAATGATTTTTATCTTTTTTATAATGTCTAGCTAAAACCCATATTCTTGGAGTGTGATTATGTGATTATGGGCCATTTAGTTTATGGGTATTGCTAATTGTTAGTTTAAATGCTATTTAGAAGTGAGATCAATAATTAATTGTGGTTTAATTTAAGAATTATAGTTGCAAATGCAGTTCTACCCTTGTGTTTTTGGCTTGCTTGAGATAGAGGTTTTAAAACTAAGCTTATTGATTGATGGTCAGTGGGTATTGGGTTGACGTGGGTTCAGCTCGAGAGAGTGAATCCTAAAGCTAGTCCCACACATTCAACTCGAGAGAGTGAATGGACTAAGGTGTGGGCTGGTCTTATTTTACATGCTTGTTGATTTCGAGAGAAATCAACTTGATTCGGGGTAAATTGTTCGAGAGAAAATTTATCTCCTCTATAGCCTAGCTTACTCACTAATATCTAGATATTTTCTAATAGTTGTAATTATCCATTTGTCTATATTAGCCTATAATCGAATCACATCCCAAGAACCCGTCTCATAATTGTTATTTCGTATTGTTTACCACTGTTTGTAGTTGATAATTCCAAACCAAAACCCCCCATTTGACATTCGTGTCACCCCCTGATTTGAATTATGTTTTTATTTGATAAATTCTATTCCTATGACTGATTTGAACGCGTTCATACTTTCCATTTGACTCTCAAACACGTACCGCTCCCTGTGGGATTCGACCCCAACTCATTTAGTTGGGTTTTATACTGATTAGCGATCGTTGACACTTAGAATTGGATGAAGTGTCCTTGAAACGTTAATCAGTACCACGGTCTGAGATGATAGAAAGGGGCACCCCGTGAAGCTTTACTATCTCTTTCACATACACCTTAGCCATTTGTTGCACATTAAAATCTATTCTGACTAGAATAAAATGGGCTGACTTAGTCAGTCGGTCAACCACTACCCAAATGGAATCAAACTTTCTTAAAGTCTTGGATAGTCCAACTACGAAATCCATAGCTATCCTTTCCCACTTCTACTTCAGAATTGACATTTTCTGAAGCAAACCTGCGAGCCTTGTGTTCATATTTTACTTGTTGGCAATTTTGACACTTTGCCACAAATTCCGCTATATCTTTCTTCATGTCAGGCCACCAATAAATTCACTTCAAATCATAGTACATCTTAGTCACACCCGAATGAATAAAATACTGCGAACTATAGGATTCTGCCAGTAAATTCTGAATCAAGTCGTCCACTCTAGGAACACAAATCCTTCCTTTAAAATTGAGCACACCCCCTATATCAAGAGTGGTCTCTTGTGCCTTGCCAGACACTATATTATTTCTAAGTTCTTTCAAATGCTCATCCTCAAATTGTTTGGCCTTGATCTCCTCAATGAACGTAGCCCTTACTTCAATGCTATCTAACACCCCACCTTTCTCTGAGATGCCCAACTGCATGAACTTAAACTCCAAGGTCAGAATTTCCTTAGCCAAATGTCGCTTGGATACACTCAAGCAAGCTAGGCTACCTATACTTACCGCCTTCCGACTTAGCGCGTCTGCCACTATATTATCCTTACCCAGATGGTATTGAATGGTGACATCCTAATCCTTAAGTAACTTCATCCACCTTCTCTGTATCAAGTTCATATCCTTTTGGGTGAACACATGTTGTAGACTACGATGATCAGTAAACACCTCACACTTGACACTATAAAGGTAATGCCACCAGATATTAAGGGAAAATACTATCGCTACCAACTCTAAATCATGTGTTGGGTAATTCCTCTCATTCACCTTCAACTGCCTCGATGCATAAACTATAACATTCATATCCTGCATTAACACAACACCCAAACCTGAATGGAAAGTATCACAATAAACAATAAAATCCTTACTTTCCACCGGTAGTGCTAGAATAGGTGTTGTGGTCAACAAATTCTTGAGCTTTTGAAAGCTCTCATCACACTTTTCAGTCCATTCAAAGGGTACCTCTTTCTTGGTCAACCTTGTCAGATGCGTGGCAATAGAAGCAAAGTTCTTCACAAATCGACGATAGTAACTAGCGAGCCCCACAAAACTCCTAACTTCAGTCACAGAGCTAGGCCGAACCCAATTCTTAACCACTTCAATCTCTTGAGGATCTACCATTACCCCTTCTTTTGAAACTACATGCCTAAAAAAGGCAACTGAAGTCAACCAAAATTCACACTTAGACAATTTCGCATACAACTTTTGTTTCCCAAGAACACCTAGAACAATACGAAGATGGTCGGCATGCTCTTCCTCACTTTTTGAATAAACCAAAATATCATTAATAAAGACTATGACAAACGAATCAAGAAATGGTTTGAACATATCATTCATAAAAGTTGTAGGCGCATTAGTTAACCTAAAAGACATAACTAGAAACTCGTAGTGCCCATAAAAGGTCCTAAACGCCATCTTGGGCACATCCTCAAGCCTACTCTTTAGCTGATGGTAACCACATCTTAGATAAATTTTAGAGAAAATTGATGCACCTTGCAACTGGTCAAAAAGATCATCTATTCGAGGCAATGGGTACTTGTTTCGAATGGTGACCCTATTCAATTACCGGTAATCTATACACATCCTCATACTAGCATCATTTTTCTTAACAAACAAGACAGGAGCATCCCACGGGGAAGAACTAGGACGAATAAAACCTTTTAACAAGAAGTTCTTGGATTTGAGCCTTAAGCTCTCTCAATTCTATCAGAGCCATGCGATTGATGAGTCCAAAATTTGGACTCATTTCGGGCTTTGTTTACATAGATTTAGTGTCCTCAAATTCTTAATTTGTGCCAATAACTGTTGTTAAATCCTTGATTTTCATTTATATGGATTGAGAAACAAAGCAAAGACACTAACAGGCAAAAAGGAACAAAACAAGCTGAAGAAATGAAGAAGTGTGAGCCTGAGGATCACAAGGAGCACTCGGTGTGTCGCCAAGTGGCTCATCAGACCGCCTAAAGTTCCAGTGTGCCAAGCCTTGAAGGAAAGAACCAAGTTGGAGATGAAAAGGAGCTGTCGGCGGATCACCCAGTGATTCCGCGAAACCAAGATAGATCACCCAAAGTTACATACCTTGAGGATGCTGAGTACCAAAGCAAAAGAGCGATGGGAAAGAACAAATGGCGGCTCACCAAGTGGTTCGGCTAGCCCGACTTACTTCGCCGAGTGAGTCTTCGCAGCACATTTTTGGCCACTATAAATACGTTTTTGAACGTTTAGTTTAGTATCAATTAATCATTTTACTCTTGAGAACAATCTATTTTCAAGTTTTGAACATTGGGAGACAGTTTTCTCTACTTTTCCTTAACTTTGAAGGATTGAAGAAATTCAATTTTGAGAAATTCGAAGTGGATCTTTGGGATTCTTCAAATTGGAGCATTGTAAGGACGAAATTAGTATTACCTAGTTGATAGATGATCAATTTGGTAACTGTTTTTACCTTTTTAAATGTCTAGCTAAAACCCCAATTCTTGGGGTGTGATCATGTGATTATGGCCTAATTTAGTTTATGGGTATTGCTAATTGTTAGTCTAAATGCTATTTATAGTGAGTTCAATCATTAATTGTTTGTTTAATTTAAGAATTGTAGTTGCAAATGCAGTTCTATATTTGAGTTCTTGGCTTGCTCGAGAGAGAAGTTTTAGAACTAAAATTATTGATTGATGGTTTGTGAGTATTGGGTTGACTTGGGTTCAGCTTGAGAGAGTGAATCCTTAACCCAATCCCACACATTCAGCTCGAGAGAGTGAATGGATTAAGGTATGGGCTGCTCTTATTTTGAATGCTTGTTGATATTCGAGAGAAATCTCTTGATTCGGGGAAAATTGTTCGAGAGAAAGTTTACCTCCACTATAGCCTAGCCTACTCACTAATATCTAGATATTTACTAATAGTTCTAATTACCCAAATGTCTATATTTGCCTATAATCGATCACATCCCAAGAAAATCGTCTCATTATTGTTAATTCGTGTTATTTGTGATTGTTTGTAGCTGCTAATCAAAACCAAAATTCCCTATTTGACATTCGTGTCAACCTCTAACTTGAATGATGTCTTTATTTGATAATTTTTTTATTCCTATGACTGATTTGACCATGTTCATACTTCCCAGTTGAATCTGAAACACGTACCGCTCCCTGTGGGATTCAACCCCAACTCATTTAGTTGGGTTATACACTTATTTACGATTGTTGACGCTTAGAATTGGATGAAGTGTCTTTGGAACGTTATCAATCAGCTATATGGAGGAATAGAATTGGGGCGGGTACCAGGTTCCAAATCAATGCAAAAATATATATCTCTATTCAGAGGTATACCATGCAAATCTGTAGGAAATACTTCTCTAAATTTGGACACCACGGGAATAGACTCAATAGATGGAGACTCTACCTCAACATCCCGAATATGAGCCAAATAAGTCAAACAACTCTACCCTACTAGTTTCCTAGCCCGAATGAAGGATATGATCTTAGCTTGCTTAGGCTTGTACACCCCTTCCCACTCTAACTTTTCCCTTCCCGGAATTTATAGTCATAGACTTAGTATTACAATTAAGCACAACATAATAAGGGGACAACAAGTCATGCCCAAGATTATATCAAAGTGAGTCATATGAAAAATCACCAAATCAGCCCATGTCTGAAAACCCATAAACAAAATAGGACAAGCACGATAGACATGAGTAACTATGACAGACTCTCCAACTGGGGTATAAACATGGATGGGGGCATCAAGTATATCACAATTCATATCAAATTATGAGGCAAATCGCATAGACACATAGGAATAAGTAGAACCAGGATCAAATATCACATTAGCCATCCGGTCACAAACAAGAATAGTACTTGTAATCACTGCATCAAACGCCTCCACCTCGATCTTTCCCGAAAAGGCATAACATTGAGCCCTGTCATCATGTCGGGCAACTTCTCTTCCTAGTTGCACTGTACCTTTGCATGCATTACCATTTCCCCTACCTCCGCAGCCTCGTTGATTTCCTCCTCGCCCACCTTGTGGACGCCCTCGACCATTATTACCATTTTTCGCGGGTACCACTGCTCTAGTCTGCTGATGCTCTAAATCCATCATGCGCGGATGGGGACAATCTCTCCTCATATGCCCAAGTTCTCCGCAGTTATAACAAGTGCGATCAAAAGATGGCCTGCTACCCGCCGAAGGTGCGGCGCCCTTACTATCCTGAATCAAATTTTGAGGTGGATTTCCCGAGTAATTACCTGTAGAAGCGGGCGTAACAGTCTGAATTGGTCAGGCTGCAAGATTTTGCCTCCCTGAACCTCTGGAGTAAGAACCCTGAAGGTTACCTGAATTCTTGGCTTTCTTAGCCAATGCCTTAGCCTTACCATCTCGCCTCACCCCCTCCACTTACTTCATAAAATTTGTTACCTCATTGAAGCTTTTTCTTGCAGAGGTCATATGAACAGACAATACCTGCAACTCAGAATTTAGTCCCTTAACAAATAGGCGAATCCTCTCTTCCTCAGTGGTCACTATTACGTAGCATATCTAGACAAAGCATGGAACTTGGCCTCATAAGCAGCCATAGACATACCACCTTGCTCCAAATCTATGAACTCATCCTTCTTACGATCTTTCAAAGTCCGGGGCACATACTTTTCCAAGAACAAATCATGAAAATGGGTCCAAGTGAGTGGGGATAAAGCTGAAGATCTGCTTTCCACATATGCTCAGCACCACTGCTTAGCCTCGCCCTGAAATTGGAAGGTCAGAAACTCTACTCCATGCTGATGGACAATTCCCAACTTATAAATCCTCTCATAAAAATCTAGAATGAGCTCATATACGTCCTAAATCTCAGAACCATAGAACATAGGTGGTTTCAACTTCAAGAACTTAGTCAACATCTCGTGTTTATTACCAGTCATAATAGGACCCAACAAAGGACGGAAGAAAGCATCAGTACCTACAGTTCCACCCACCTTAGGGATAGTGATAGCAATAGGGGGATTGGTGGGAGCTTGAGTTGCTTGAACAGAGGGAAGCACTCAAGGACTAACCAATCCTTCCAGGAATGACATAATCAGTTGAGCTAACACTGGGTCTAAGGGAGGAATACCTCTAGTCTCAGCTTTTACCTCTTCCTCTTGTCCAACATTCTCCTCATTCTCAACCTCAACATTCTCCTCTACCTCTTCATGATGCACAAGAGGAGCCTCATTTCTGGGAGCATTCTAAATTGGTGCTCCATCCCTAGTAGGCTCCACCCTTCCTCGACCTCTACCCCTAGCTTTTCCTCTACCCCTAGCTTGACCGTGACCTCTTACTACGGATTCCTCAGCTGGCGCATTGACAGGAGCTACGGGTCTGACACCGTTGAACCTAGTGTAAACCATCTGCAGGCATAAGAGTGAAGGAGATTAGATACCAACTTGGATCACTAGATACCAATTGAAACCAAGTTATAGCACGAAAGGAGACAAAATAAAATAGAGAGATTTCTTAAAGTCCTATAGCCTCTCGAAGAAAAGTGCAGACGTCTCTGTATCGTTCCTCAAGAGTCTACATGACTCATTTTGGTACATTGAGATCAATGAACCTAGGACTCTGATACCAACTTTGTCATGACCCAGACCGTCGTGATTGGCACCCACACTAACCCTCCGGTAGAAGAACCATTAATACTAATTAGCTAACCAAGAACTACACAACTTTATCAAAACTAAGTCATTTAAAGATACGAAAGTAGGTTTAAATGCTATAGGAAAAAATAGAGTTCCCATAAACTCAAAAAGTCTAACCAACAGAATGCGGAAATAATGCCTAGAACCTGAAAGTCAATGTACCGAAACTCTAATAAAGAACATAAGTCTAAGGAAGTGGGTACAACCCAATTAAACATAGGAAATCTAGAGTACTAGTCTAAGTCTACAGAAGTGGACATAAACAAAATAGAACTCATGGCAGCCTGGAAGAATTGGCTCACCCTTGAATTTGAGTCGATCACTGGTCTTCTAAACAAGGTCTGTCAATAGCCGCCTGAAGATGCCCTATACTCAATAAAGAAAGAGCAAGTGTAGTATCAGTACACAACTACAGTATACTGGTAGGATCACGCGGCTATCCCAATAGGTGAAACACATATAAGTCATTACAACAATAATAAACATGCATACACCGAACATATACAATATCAATTATCACTTACGAACAACGTACAATTTCACAATCTCAAGATGTACAATTATGTCAAGTCATTAGTTCTCTCACGGAACCCTTACCCAAACTGTTAGTGTACCGGTATGTGATACCCGATCAAAGTTAGTGTGTCGGACGTGACACCCGATCCAAGTTAGTGTGTCGGAACGTAACACCCAATCCATTCAACAAGCCAAAATCACATTCACAATGTGCATTCTCATAATCATACAATCAAGTCATGATTCATGGCATACAATTATTCAATCATCCTCATTTACGATTAGTGATCAATAATGCAACATTCACATATATACATGCATCATAATGAAGTAATTACAAATACATATCACACCAATATGAAATCACAACCATCACCTACCTCGAAAAAATCTTGAATCCCCTAAGAAACTTGATTATTCCCTTTACGGATTCTTTCTGCTTGTTCTTGGTCTACAAATAATCAATACAACACGAGGATCAATAAATGATGTCTAATTACCTGGATTAACATCAACACTATCAACCCTAGGTCAAATCCATGATCCCAATATCCAAATTAGGGCTTTTGCCACCATCCAAACAGTTCCAAAACCCTTCCTCAATAATAATTACCCATGAATTTACTTTCTACGGATCAAAAAATGGATTCGGGGAGTAAAAACCTTACCTTTAGCCTCAAGAATGGTGACAAAGGGTCAAGAACTCGCCTGGGGTCGTCTCCTAGCTCTCAAGAACAAATGTTGCAGAAAATAATGATTTTGGGGTTTATTTCCGACTTAATTTGCGACTGTCCCGCCATGGAGTACCTAATCCCACTACAGCGGCCCCGCCCTGGCGGGAATAATTCTGCCACAGCGACTGTCACAGAACCAGTGAGTCGGATTAAGAGTTCCAAACTCTCATTTCACAACACACCTTCAATTCATGACACTCAGAACCTAGCCATTCACGCAAAGATCAGTTTCGATGGTTCTACTCACCCGAATTCAATTTCGTAAAGTTGTACGGGTTCCTTAACGTCTTATATATCTAGTTATGCGATTGAATTCATTATTAGATCTCCTATTTGTTACTAGATTTCCCTAGACCTTACTGACTTCGATTTTGTCCAAATCTGGACTAGGGTGGGAAATTCCAAGTTACTACTTCCAGCCCAAAAAATTTCCCTGTTGGCTTTTCTATAACGACGGGAATAGGTCGTTACACGTACTCAGCATTATTAGTGATGAGTCCTCATTCTTCGAGGACGATAAACATGTTTTCTTTTACTTTCAGTCTTTCAGTTTCAGTTTTGCTAGAGTTAGCTAGAGCATGTCCCAGCATCTATAGTCAGTTAGAGGTTTATTTCAGACATAGTTAAATTCAATTTTAGTTTTGAGTTTGATCCTTCAGTTGTTATTAAACTCACAGTTATATATTCAAACAGTATTGGGTATTCCCCTCATCAATTCAGTTTATATTATGATTTTAAGCTTCCGCACAATATTTCTCATTTTAATTTATCTCAGTATGTTATGATATGTCAGCTCAGGGATAGCTTAGGGTCATTTGTGATCCTAGGTCCCGTGTTTATGCCAAGGGGGTAGCCTCGGGGCGTGACACCAAATCCTCTCGGATATTATTTTCTTTCACAGAGATGTTTTACTATTTCGTTTTCACTTGATTTCGAGTAGGCTACTATCTACCTCTTAGAGACTCGTACTGATAACGTGTTATGAAATAATATAAAACAATGAGAAGAATTAAAAAGTAGGGAGAAGAGAGAAGACTTCTTATTCTTCTTGAATAATATTTAGGGATCCACAGATCTAATTTACAATGAAGGAAAACCCCTTTATTTATAGGGGAAACCTAACTTGGTCCTCAAGTAGGATTCCCAACTACTCCCTAAAAGGACTCCACATAATACACATTCACTATAATACAAATATGTTTATAACAGTTTTAAATTTCTATATTGTTTTTAAAATTTAGATTTTTTATTTAAATAACTACAAATAGTTAATATTAATTTTAATCGAACAAAATTCTAGAAATAATATTTATCAGCTTTTTGAAAATCTAAAAACCATAAAAAAATGTGAGAAAAAAATTGTATTACCTTGTGAACTCTTGGTATTGACCAACTTGTGTTGTCACAGCATAGAAAGATTAAACGACTTTCCAATTTTAAAAAATTTAAAATAGAATAACAAATATATATTGGATAATAAAGGAAAAAAAAATATACTAAAAGGACTACTCCGTTTTTCCTATCACGTGTTCTAAAATTATCTATTTGATCACTGTTTTGTTCACAAGTTTTTAGAGTTTGTGAATAAGTAGAAATGTAATGAAAAGTTTTAAAACTATCTATTCAAATTTAAATGGTAAACAATGATCTTTGTATATTTCTTTTTCAAATTAAGTCACATTTTCACATCCATTTTAGAAGATTGGGATAGGGGGTGAGGTAAAGTTCTTCAACATTAATCATTGTAGAGTGAATTATTAATATTTTTCTTAATAATTTATCACATATTTCTATTGTAATTTACCACAAAACTTATAATTCAAGATTTAGCCTCTCTTTCAATAATTCTTGTGCTCGGTGTACCATTCAAAGAAGTCATAATTTGATAACTTAGCATTAAAAAAAGAATCTACTATAGCTAAATATTTGTTACAAATTGGAAATTACATAGATAGCTGTCACAAAAAAATTCACGTCAAACATAAATAAAGAAAAAAATAGTGAGAAATACCAACAAAAACATTACCATTTTTGACAAAAAAATAATTCTCGCAATAAAATTGTTCTTCTCCTTCTCAACTAGATAAATCTCTATTTCACGCATCTTTGAGAGCATTTCTTCATCGGTCATGGAGAGTTTCAATAGCTCTACCAAAGAGAAGACGAATCATGAAATACAAACAACACACTATAAAATATAAACAAATGGAAAAAATAAATAAATCATGAAGAATTTCAAAATCCTAAACAATCCTTAGATGATAAGTAAACTTGATCGCAATCTAAATAAATGTTGTTTTATTTTAAAAAATGATATTTAGTTTTATAAGTAACAGAGATAAATTAGGACTCTTTAAGTAACCCACGATCTTCCAGTTTTTATAAAAGAAATATACAATTTTAGTTTTAATATCATAGTTTCAGTTTTTTTAAAATTAAATAATTCTTCTTTTTCTAAAACTATACACGTGTATAGTTTTTAAAACTGCTTTCATGTTTATTTATTTTAAATTTTTAAAAGCTGATTAAATTTTTGTTTTGTTTTTTGAATTGTAATTTAATTATTAATTATTAATATAATTACAAATAATTAATTTAACTGTAAAAAAAATTCCATAAATTTGATAATATTTATTAATTGTAAAAACTATTTTAAAAATAAAATAGTAATTTTATTATTTATTATTTTAAATTTTATTAAATTTTCAATATTTTAAAATGTCGTGATTTTGAAGAAAGTGGGGTCCGTATTTTTCATTTCTTTTGTTTGCAGTTATGTCTAGTGTTTTTTTCTTTTTATTTTTATTACATTTTCACAAATCAGTATTCTTTTTAAAAAAATTATTAGTTACCCTATTTATGTAATTAATTTTAATTATTATAAATATAGATTACTATTATCTATTTATTTTGCTATAAATAAGGAGGTTGTGTCACACATATTACATCGCCCTACTTTTTGGTACTATTTTAAAAATATTTATTAATTGTAAAAACTATTTTAAAAATAAAATAGTGATTATTATTTTAAATTTGAATAAATTTAGAATTTTTAAATTCCGTGTTTTCAAGAAAGTCGGGTCCGTATTTTTCGTTTTCATTTGTTTGCAGTTATGTCTGGTTTTCTTTTATTATATTTTCATAAATCCCTATTTTTAAAAATACAATAATAATTTTAATTCTATTATATATAATTTATTTTAATTATTTAAAAATTCTATTTTTATGGTGTTGACACGTAGGCACTATCACCTCTCCTATAATAATAATAATATGTTTCTACGGATCGTTTAATTTTACTCAAGGTGCCTTTACAAGTAAAACAATCTTGGCAAGATTAGTGAAAGCTTCTACTATCCGGGTCCGCCCTAACGCCCTCCTGGCTAACAAGTAATCCAACAGATTCCTTCGACAGCCTTTCAAGAATTTGCCTGGATCATTTATCTTAACCTTAGTAGAACTGTTCAAGAAATTTCAACAATAGACATAATCGCTATTTCTTATAGTAACCTACTATGTTATAGTTCAACACAAATAGCCTAGCCTATCATTTAGGCTAAGCACATAAAGAAAAACCAAAAATTAAAATAGTACCTGGAGTAGCACTCCTGGGGAACTTGAAGTATGTACCTAACTGAAAGATTTTATTATTCAAACTCAAAAATTTACAGAAGAAAGTATTACAAGAGAGAGGGAGGGGGGGGGGGGGGGGGTTATAGAGCTTGAGAAATCTGAAACGATAAGATAAGGTGGCCCACATAATTTACAATGGCTAGTAAGAAAAGGATAAGACCGATCGACAAACAGACGTGGTCTTTCCACTGAGAAATGTGGCCGACATATTATCATGGCCTACTTTATTAAAGTTTTTGACTTATTACCCCAATTATTAAATTTGTGGGGACTTCTTTACACCTTTCCTTTTCCTTTGCAGGCGGTGTTGCTGGACGATTCTTCCACTTGGTCTTGGAGTCTTTAGAGAAGAGTATCGATGTCAATCTCTTCATTGCTATTAGCACTTTGTGCTTCTCCTTCCATGCATGATTCTTCATCATCATTGGTGTGGCAAGCTGATGCCATGGATATATCATCCTTTATATCTATATCAAGATTTTTCATTAAATCTCTTTTTACTTCCTCCATATATATAGTTGTTGCTTCCGATTTGGATATTAATCCTTTCTTCATCTAACGCTTCCTTGCAATATGTTTGAATAGACTAAGATCATTCACTTGTGGTTTTGATCTTTCTGTATTTTGGTATTTGTCCATCATTGTATTTATTAAATCTATGATTTCTTGACCATGAATTTTTACTTCAAGGTCTTTTTGTATTAATTTGTTTGAAAACTTTGTATAAAAAGTTCTCTGTAACATGGAAATCCTTCAGAGGTATTTTAACCTCTACAGACCATTTCAAAATTCACGGGATTGAAAATTCTATAAAAAATACACTAAGGATATACCTTCAAAGAATATATTATCTTGTTCTAAACTTATAAGTTTAGGGGAGATATCCACCCATTTAGAATATAATCTTTTGTAAGGTTCTGGTAAATGTTTTACTGTGGGACCATATAAAGTCCACCATTGACAAAATCAATTTGGAATAGGTTGGTTAAAAACATGAGAGCATATTTTTATAAACCAAGAATGCTTTTTATTAGCATTTTCATATAATAAAGCTCTATTAAAGCTATCCATATAGTCCGAGTAATTATATTTTACTGCTACCTTTTGTTCTAGATGGATATAATCTTTTTCCTTTAAGGGGCTCATCCCCATTCTTCTGGAGCCAACTCTTTTTATAATAATTTTTGAAATGTTATAAACTTTTTTGGTATTGGCTAGGTAAAAATGCTGAAATTCACCAGATCCTGTTGCTGAGAGTATCATCTCATAATGCATCCGGTATTTATAAGCAGTGTGGTATAAGAAACTGAATCCAGATACCTGGACATTATTTGCCATGGGTCATTTTTCCATCGCAGATCACTATGTTCTAGAAGAAGTATAACTTCTTTTTCATCATTTTGATCAAATATTTCTGTGCTCTCTTCATCTGTGAGAACTGTGGAATATGATGGAGGAATATTATCCTTTCCTTGCTTGGATTGCATGAAATCCAAGAATTCCTTGTACATTGGATAGTCTGTATTAAGATCACTTGTAGAAGCAATATTTGTTGTTACCAATCTTTGGTTTCCCATTTGAGCAAGGATATTACCTCGTCCAGTTCCTGTCCTTTCTCTTCCCCTTCTTGAGGGCGGAGACCATGAAGGTCTCATCCTGTAAAAAAAAATCAAAGATTAGTTTAGGTATTCTCTTGTAAGAAAATCAGGCAAACTATTATCTGAACCTTTTTTATAATGTATATCGAAATCAAATGGTGCTAATAACGCCTACCATCTTGCAAACATTTGTTTAGAAACATCATGCTTACAATCTTTATTAAACATGAATTTAGCTGCTTGGCAGTCAGTTTTTATTAAAACTTCTGGTTGTGAAGATCACCTTGGAACTTTAAAACACATTTAACTATTGCCAAAATTTCTTTTGCTATAGTGACGTAATTTTTTTTAGCATCGTTTCATTTGTCAGAAGAGAACTGAATAATATAATGGCGTTTATTATCCGAACAGTATTGGGTCAGGATACCTCCATATCCTATGTCCGAAGCATCTGTCTCGACCGTTTTTCCCCAATTTGGATTGGCCAAAGTAAGACAGGGAAGAGTTTTAACATTTGTTTTAATCCTTTTAACTGCTTCAAAATGTTTATCAGACCAGGCTTTAGGATTATTTTTTAGCCTGTCATACAGAATAACAGTATCCTTGGCTAAATCCTTTATAAAAGGAGCAACATAGTTAAGACTTCCAAGAAATCTCTGTAACTGAGTTTTATTAGTCATAATATCAAGGAATTTGGATGCAAATTCAATACTTCTATTAAGAGGGCTAATGTTACCCCTTTCAATATTATGACCCAAAAATCTAACATTAATTTGAAACAAAGCCATTTTAGGTTTGGATATTACCAAGCCGTCTTGGATAATACTTTTTTTTAAACAGATCAAGGTGTTTAAAATGAGTTTCCACATTTTTGGAAAATACAAGAATATCATCTATATAAACTATTATGAAATTACTGTAAGGCATGAAAATATCATTCATGATCTTTTAAAATTCAGAGGGAACATTTTTTAAGCCAAATGGCATAACATTCCATTCAAACTATCCCATAGGGACATTGTAAGCTATTTTGTATCTGTCTGACTCAGCTATCTGAATCTGCCAATAACCTGATTTTAAATCGAATTTGGAAAATATAATGGCATCATAAACTCTATTCAATAAATCTTTCTTATTGGGGATAGGGTACCTAATCCATTTCAAAGCTTTATTAAGAGGTTTATAATTAATTACCAACATGGGAGCACCCCTTTCTTGTTCAACATGTTTATTAGCATAAAAGGTTGTACAAGACCATGGAGACTTAAAATGCCTTATAAGGTCCTTTTGAAGCAAAGAGTCAATTTATTTTTTGCATAATTCCAGATAATCAGAATTCATCTGGCAAGGTCTTGCTTTTGTAGGAATATTATCCTCAATGAAATTTTCCTCATATGGAAGGCTAACAACATGCTTTTTTCTATTCCAGAAAGCATTTGGATGATCTCCACAATTATGAATGGAGAAATGATTCTTTAAAATAGCAATTTTATCCTGTAATTTAGGATTTTGAAGAATATTATCAATCTCAATGCTATTAATCTCTTCTTTTATAAAACTGACTTGATTATTTTTTAAAGTCAATTTTGAAGATAATTCATTTATCACTCTTGTAAAAGGTTTTGTAATAAAATCTAGTATAAAAGGTTTTTCATTCCAAGTTCCAATTAATTTTTTACTATCCCAATAAGTAAGGGAGAAAATATCATTTATTAAAGGAATTCCTAAAATAATTTGGTTAGTAATATCTTTTACTAAGACAAAACTTTGAGGAATACAAATTTTTCCTTTACATATGAAAGCTTTAGGCAATTTATATTCAATTTCCATTTTACTATCATTCGCTGATCTGAGGGTATGGGTAGTTTTATGAAAATATCTTGAAGGAATAAGTCCTTCTTGAATGCAATTTAAATCAGCAGCACTGTCTATTAGAGCAATAAACTCTTTTTTGTAATTATAATCAATAATAAGAGTAATCTTAGTATAAAACTTTTGCGAAGTGATAGCTTTCAAGCTTTGTAAAAAATCTTCTTTATTATTGCTGAAATTAAGGGTTTTAAGAAAGTCAAGATTATTACTTTCTCCCTCACAAGAAGATGAAGATTCTAAGCTATTACCCAGACCCTTAAGACTTTCAATATTAACAAGTCTATTTTCTATAATAACATTCTTATCTTTTAAACGATGAATGTCATCTTTGAGATTATTAATCTCTTGCTTTAGATCACTGATTGTAGTAGGAGAAATTATAAGTTTCCTTCTTTCTAAAAGGAGATTTTTACCTCAGACATGGTATATGAACTTTCTTTGGTAGGGACTTCTTCTATAATATGATTCTGTGAAGTGGAAGTATTGCTGATTTTATCAATAATCTGAGCTCTTATTTTTGGATCTTTAAAAATTTGTAAGAGCTCTATGACTTTGTCATTATCAATGACATTGATACTTAATTCCTTGAACTGGGAGTGGATCTTATAAAGATCAACTTCTTCCCCTTCCTTTTCGCAACTTAGCCCTTGTTGACAAGGTAAGAAATCATCATCTGATGACATATAATCTTCTTGGTGAAAGGCGTTTAGATCTTCATTTGTAGAGGATTCCTCATGACTACTGTATTCTGTCTCTGATTTTCCTAAATCAGAATTTAGCATGATTTTGCATAAAGATTCTCTGATATTATCCTCTATATTAAGGTTTTTGATTTTCTCCTTGACTCTGCAATCTTTAGCATAATGACCGAATCTACCACATTTGTGGCAAGTATCTGTTTTGTCAAATTTCCGTCTAGATTTATAAAATCTCTTTTTTTCTCTATAAGGTTCAGCTCTTCTTTCTTTCTTCTCACTTCTTCTTTTCTTCCATTCCTTATAATCCTCTTTGGAAGATTTGTTCTTAGAAGAATGCTTCTTATCTTTGGAACTTGCTTTAGGGATATCCAAAGCGAATTGTTCACAGAATTCTCCTAATTTCTGTCTTTCATTAAGACGATGCCTTTTAATCTGTTGATTCAACTTGATTTCATTGTGTAAAGAAAGTCCCTCTTGTACACAAGCACTTGTGAGTTTTTCATAAGTATAATTGTCATAGTCAATACTATGATTATCTCCTCTAAGAGTCTTCCTAACTCTTTCGGAAAAATGAGCCAGTAATCCATCTATAAACTTGGATTTTCAGTGAGTGCTATTACACTTTAGTAATTCCATAGCTCTGTTAAGGAAAACATCTTTATAAAATCTGAAAGATGTGAGGGTCTTGCACCTAAGGTGTTGGAGCAAGGTTCTTATGGTCTCGCTATTGTCAGACCATCTTCCTGAGAAATGTTCTATTATATTAAGAACAAGGGTATACACACCATTTTGGGTAAGATCCTATTCTCCTTCTTGCTTTATAGCTTGGAGAATCTTATCTCTTTGTTCTTGGTGTAGATAATTATCCCACCAACCTTTTAGTTGACCAATAAAACCTATTGTTATCATATCAACAATAGTTTTATCACTATTCTTGTTAGCCTTACAAATAGTGTTGTACATAAGCATTTTATGTACAGTTGTATAAATCTGTCTATCTGTATAACCATTTATGTTCCATTCATAGATTTCCTTTCCATTATAACTATTAGTTATAATATGTTCATCCTCTTCCAAGAGCACATCCTGAGGAGTTGGTCTATGATAGTAGTACATCCTTTGAACATGCTTTCTCGCATATTTTTCTGAGATTTTATTAATTTCATTAGAAAACTCTTTTTTATAACTGCTTTCTCCTCCAGAAAACTCATCAACCCCCAAAGGCTTCAGACTACATCCTTTGAATCTTTTTTTTAAGAGACTATCCAGATCTGAAAAGTCTTTTAGCTTAAAATCATCGATCTTCGTGGGAGGTTGGATACTGGTATTGGCTACTTTCTCCTTTCCTTTAGAATTGTAATTGAGTCTAGAAAGAAGTTTATCAACATTATCATGAATAGAAGTAATTTGTTCTCCTAATATGCTCATATAAATGTTAGCATAATTTTGCTGCTTGATCATAATATTAATATGCTGAGTAGTAAGTAAAACAGTATTATCTTCAAATAATTTTGAAAGAACATTAAAATGAACAATCGTGTCGTCTGTTTTAATTTGAAATGATTGTAAGGGAGGAAAAACAGATTTAGTAACTTTCCCAGTACTTAATGTAAAATCTCTTTCTATCATAGAGATATAACTATGGACATGCTTGGTCATAAACCATGGAACAAAAGCAATTAATTTTTTTTTCTTTGATTCAATAAGATCAATATAAAATTCTTCTTGAAAACCTATCAGTTCTTCTTTGTTAAAATTCCTAAAGAACCATTTTCTGAAAGGTTTCCATCTTGATTTCAAAAATTCTTTAGAAATCTTTTCTCTTGCCGGTAACTCGAATTAAAATCAATTTGTTTGTCAGTCATCATAAAACATTTTTTATGTGGAAAATCCATCTGGAAAATTCATTTCAGACTCAGTTATATCTAAGTCAGAACTTGGCCTGGCATAGGTCTAGCAATATTATCCTTATCAATTATAATATTGTCACATCTATAAATTTCTCTAATCTGAGAAGTAGATGCTCTAGAGGGAATCTGAACAATATAATCAATAGGAGAGATATAAAAAGAGTTAGATCTAGAAAGTCTAGAAGACATGCTATGGTTATCAATTCTATTATGCATGGCTATATGATCAGAAAATTTAATTTTAACAGTTCCATCATTAAACTGTTCAATTTTCGAAACCTCGTCATTAATATTATTTTTTGATTGAGCTGCACTGTCACGCCCCAAGCCTACACCCCGGGCGGGACTGGCACTCGAAGACCATTGCTGGCCCCAAGCGAACCCTTGGCCTAGCTACTTAACACCACGGAAGACTTAACTCAACACAATAAAAGATCATAAAACAACTTAAATGATAAAATCTGCCCAAAAAGGCAACTTGTATCTCAAAATAGAATATTTATAAATACATAGGTGAGAGACTCGATACTAACTGTCTGACTGCCTATGAAGCCTCTATAACACCGAGATGGATGTTGGGACAGACCCCGCAACATCCTAATAAAGCAAAACTAGGAAAATAAAATAACAGAGTCCTTCGAAATGCAAGGAGGCTCACCACTAACTCTGGAGTGCTCAACTGGATCAACGGCGTGCTGGATGCTGATCCTGGTTACCTGCGTCTGCATCATAATAAGATGCAGGCCAACTGACATCATACATTGAATGTACGAGTATGCGAGCTGGAAAGCTAAACAACAACTTAAGCTTGAAATGAGTACAAAGGAACACTTACCTTGGCTCTGTTCAACTCATGAATAACTGAACTCCATATAAAGCAATAAGACACATGCAATATATAAAGCTTGTAAAATAGTGTAAACAACTTAGTTTGTTAAGGATAAAGCAATAACAAACTCAACTTTACTTATATAAAAGTAATATAACTTTAGTGGGAGATTCTTTTACCGACAACCACCACTATGAGCCCTAGTGATGATACAACGTTTTACCTCACGTTGCCCAAGGACCATCCTATACCTTGCCGTGATATAGGACCTTACTTAACTT
>JAJOOR010010955.1:0-13080 GCA_036250505.1 Solanum acaule
AAAATAAAAATCAGTATTAAATAGGAAAGTTATTATTACACTCATAATTAATTATGTCCTCATCAATACTATTTATTTCATCAATATCCCTATATCACTTTTTTTTTTGTATTTTTCCCCTCAAATTCCTTCCAATTCAAGATCCTTTTACATGATACTAGGGGCGATTTTCGTCATTTGAATTCATTAGGTATTTTTTAATCGATTTTTTCTCGTTTTTATGTAAATTATATTTGTACACATCTATATTTTCATCTATTTCTATAGGGTTTCGATTGAATAGTTTGTTTTTCATGAAAATTATATTGGTTTTACACTTTTCTTTTCATGGTGAAATTGCAGTTTGTTACATGTTAATGGTGTTGTCAAGAGGTAGCATAAGAGTTTTTTTTTGAGAAATTCGATCAACAAAGAATTTTGCCTCTACTGTTGGAGCAATCTCTTTGTCCCGATGCGTTGGTGAGAGACCCCCTGACGGCTCCATGAGATGGAGTGTGGGGGATACCCACAGTTCACTACAATCGTTAGGTTACCATTGTTAGCAGAGAGTGTAGAGAGATAATTTTGTTGTTTGTCAAATTTATATATAGTAGAATGCTTATATATACATAGATACTTGTATTGGAATATTAACACAAGTTGAAATTGTGATTTGTGAACACAAGTATATCTGGATACACAAGTAATCTACCAAATTTGAAAGGTTGATTAGGCAATACACGTATAGTTGGATACATTAATACTATATTTTTATAAATAAATACTTAAGTCAACACCAAGCCTCAGGTATTACATGAAAAACTTGTCCAAAAAGAGATTAACGTTTGTTGGCTTTTTCAATTTTTTATACAGCCAAATAACTACACACTACACATTCTATTGCTTTCCATTTTTCTTATTTAACAACGGTGTATGTATTCGTATGTATACTATTTTGATGTATTCATTTTTTGTTTAACAATAGTGTATATTATCGTTTTCATATGTTAAATTGATGTACTTCACCTTGTTTGATGTATTAATACATTATGTATTTATAAATACTTGTATTCTTGATATATTAATGCTTTAAATTTTATAATAGAGATACCCAATTTGAATTCAAAGTATTCATATGCTAATTGCACAAGTAATACATTTTCCTTATTTAGTTATCATAATTACAATTGTATAAGTGTATAAATAAAAGATAAAAAAACATATGCAAAAATACAGTGGGAAAAAGACATGAATTTCTTTTTTATCAAATGTATATAAGTATCCGGACAATTTTTTGTTAGAGGGAGCGAGTTGCTCCATTATTGTAACGACCTAATTCCATTGTTAGGAAAAAGCCAATGGGGAAATAATTTAGGCCAAAAAACTTTTGAGTAGTAACTTGGAGATTCCTAGTCTAGTCCAGATGAGGACGAAATATGAGTCATGTGAGATCTAGAGAAATTTGGTAATGAATGAGATCTCTAATTATGATTTTGATCACATGAGTAGATAACTAAGACGTTAAGGAACCCATACGACTTTACGGAATCGAATTTGGGTGAGTACAACTTCCGAAACTGATCTTAGCGTGAACGGGTAGTTTTTGAATGTCATGGGTTGAAGGTGTATTGTGAAATGAGGGTTTGAAACTCTAATTCCGTCGTTGTCTCCGCGCAAGCCGCCAGGGAGGGATGTATCCCTCCAGGGCAGGGCCGCTGTGGCAGAACTGGGTCCGCTGTAGTGGGTCAGTCGCAACTTAAGTAGGGATTAAACCCCAAAAATGTTATTTTTCTGCAAGTTTCGTTCTTGAGAGCTAAGAGACGATCCATGGCTATTTCTTAAAGGTTTTCCACCTTTTCTAGCACTAAAGGCAAGAATTTTACTCCCTTAATCCATTTTTCGATCCATAAAACTTAGATTCTTGGGTAATTATTATTGGGGGAAGGTTTTGATCTGAAGCTAATGGTGAAAAAAACCCTAAATTGGGTATTGGGATCATGGGTTGGTCTTGGGTTATTGGGTTTGTTATAATCTGGATAATTAGACCTTAATTTATTGATCCTTGCGTATATTAATTGTTTGTAGACCTAGAACAAGCGGAAAGAATCCAGAAAAGAAGGAATCAAGTTTCTTAGGAGGATTCAAGCTTGGGTTCGAGGTAGGTGATGGTTTGATTTCATGTTTTGTGTTTCATTGTAATTCATGTATGTATTTTAATAAAGCCTATTGATCAAACCTAATGTAAATGAGTATAAATTATCGATCGTATGCCATGAATCAACACTTGATTGTATGATTATGAAAATGTACATTGTGATTGTGATTGTGGTATGATGATTGGATCGGGTGTCACGTTCTGACACACTAACTAGGATCGGGTGCCACGTTTCGGCGCATATATTGGATCGGGTGTCATGTTCCGACACACTAACTTGGATCGGGTGCCACGTTCCGGTGCACATATGGGATTGGGTGTCTCGTCCGGCATACTAATTGAGATGGTGTCACGTTCCGACACACTAACAGTTTGGGTATGGGTTCCATTAGAGGACCATTGGATTGTTATATCTACTTGTATTTAGAATGTGGAATTGTACATTGCTCCTGGAATGATAATCAATGTGTATATCTATTTTGTACATGTCATGTTTATCATGTTGTGACTGCTTATATATGTTTCGCTTACTGGAATAGTCGTGTGATCCTACCAGTACACTGTGGTTGTGTACTAATACTATACTTGCTCGTTCTTTGTTGAGTATAGGCTCTCTTCAGGCAGCTATTGATAAACCTCAGCTAGGAGATCAGTGATCGAGACCGCATTTCAAGGGTGAGCCAGTTCTTACAGGAAGCCATGGATTCCTTCTATTGTTTAGTCCATTTCTTTCGGACTTAGACTATTTATTTATTTCTTATGTTAGTTAGGGGATGTACACATTTTTGTTTGACTGGTTGCACTCTAGATGTTTTGTTACAATGACTTTCAGGTTCTAGGGGTGGTTTTTCCGTAATAGTTTTTAGTAGTTTATTAAACTTTCGGAGTTTATGGGAACTCCGAATTTCTTAGGTCATTTAACCCTGCTTCCGTATCTTTAAATGCATAATTTTTGGTTAAGTTACTTAGTTGGGTTGTAGTATCGGTTCTACCACTGGAGGGTTAGTGTGGGTGACAATCACAACGGTCTGGATCGTGACAAAGTTGGTATTAGAGCCTTAGGTTCGGTGATCTCATGTACCAAAACGAGTTTAGTAGAGTCTTGCGGAACGGTACAGAGTCGTCTGTACTTTTCTTCCAGAGGCCATAGGACTTTAGAAAATCATTTCTTTCTACTCCTTTCGTGCTATGACTTGAATCCAATTGGTATCCAGGTGATACAAATTGGTATGTAAATTTCTTCACTCTCTTTCGCGTCTGGTTAGTAATTGAGTTGTAAAAGTGGAAACAACAACACCAGCAATAGAAAATGTGTCCTTGGAAATAGGTATGTTTCCATGACTCACTGTGGGCATGCAATGACTAGAGACAAACATGAGGTTTTCATTGTGTTCTTAAGGTTGAAACCTTCATTCTTCGTGGGTACTGAATCTAAGGATGCTTATGATTTTCTTGTTGATTGTCATGAGCTGCTTCTTAAGATGGATAAGGTAGAGTGATTTGACGTTGAGTTTATGATATACCAGTTCAAGGGAGACACCAAAATGTGGTGGTGGTCCCATGTTGAGTGCCCACTAGTAAATGCACTACTCATAACTTGGGAAACATTTTATAGCTTTATGAATGGAGAAGTATATACCATGAACTTTGAGGGATAGGAGGAGAGACGAGTTCCTAAATATAGAGGAACATAATATATTTGTTGCAACCTTTAAGGCAAAAGTTTGTATTTTATCCAAATATGGTACTCCACTTTGTTGCAGCCTAAAAGAGCAAATTTGTCGCTTGTGAAGGGATTAAGGTCAGAGTTGCAGTTTCAAGCTTATAGGTGACAACACTCAAGAAGTTTTGTAAGGGACGACTAGATAATGAACACCATTACTTTGGAAAATGCATTTAGTAGTGTTGTCATAACATGTATGGGTTGCTTAGTAAATGATAAAATTATGTTGCGACCATTGAGGTTAGAATCTCTACTGCGATTTCCTAGATTGAATGTATATGAAAGAGGGTCTTGATACGACTACTACAATAACAGCGATGCCTATTGGTTAAGTTATTAAGTGTGTTACAATTGTGGAGAACCTGGGCATATGAAGAGGAAATTAGTGAGGCCGTGTAGGCTAGGGAAATGGTAATGCAGGTAGGGGAGCAGTTCCGTCTGGCAAGAAGGTTGCCCGTCAAGATGATAAGGCTCAGGTTTATGCCTTTCTGGGAAAGACCGAGGCTGAGGTATCTGATGCAGTGATCACAAGTATTATTCTTGTCTATGACTGAATGACTACTGTTTTGTTTGATCCGGGTTCTACTTATTCATATGCGTCAGTTTAGTTTTCCTTGGATTTGATGAGGTTTGTGAAGTGCTTGATGCCCCCATCCATGTTTCTATCCCAATTGGAGAGTCAGTCATAGTCACCCAGGTATATCGTGCTTGTCCTGTTCTATTTATGGGTTTTCAGACTTGGGCTGATTTGGCTATTTTGGATATGACTGACTTCGGTATAATCTTAGGGATGACTTGGTTTTCCCCCTATTATGTTGTGCTTAATTATAATGCTAAGTATGTGACTCTAGAGATCCCGGGTAGGGAAATGTTAGAGTGGGAAAGGGGTGTACAAGCCTAAGCCATTTAAGGTCATATCTTTCGTGCGGGCTAGGAAACTGGTAAGGCAGGGGTGTTTGGCGTATTGGCTCATATTCGGGAGGTTGATGCTGAGCCTCCCTCTATTGAGTCTATTCTTGTAGTGTCTAAATTCAAGGAAGTGTTTCCTACCGATTTGCCTTGTATGCTTTCGGATAGAGATATAGATTTCTGCATTGACTTGGAAACTAACACTCATCCCATCTCCATTCCTCCTTATCGCATGGCTCCGACATAATTGAGAGAGCTTAAAGCTCAAATCTAGGAGCTTCTTGATAAAGGTTTAATCTGTCCTAGTGTTTCCCCGTGGGGTGCTCCTGTCTTGTTTGTTAAGAAGAAGAAGGGTAGTATGAGGACTGGTGATTTTATCTTAAGCCATAAATGAGTGGATTGATACCGAAATGACAAACTTATAGATAAAGAAATTCCCATTGAGTATACTTGGGTGAAGGAAATTGAAGATCTTAGTAAGAAAGGGCATATAAAATTGGGTTAGTCCTTTGAATTTGATGAGTATTCCTCAGTTTGAGGTGTCATGTCGATGAAAAGGTTAGCTTCGTAGTAATAGCCAGGTATAACTGAGCATAACGGTAATAAGAGTTCGTGATGGTTGTGATGGGATGTAACTATATAATAAGATTGTTGGTTGAGCGAATTTTGTATAGTAATTACAACTTGCGAGTATCTAAGGTTGTGGTTTTCTAATATTTGGTGAGTAACGTGATTGTATGGAAAGTTTTAAGAGATGGTGGGTCACCACTTGAATAGAATTTAAAAGTGCTAGAGTCATAATGAAGAAAAAATAACGGGATGTGGTACAACCTTTAGAGAGAGGCGAGAGCAAGAATATTTTATTGGATTGCAAAGGCTAAAGAGGTATCTTCAGAGGGATAGATAATTGGGTTCAGAGATGAGTGATTTCATTCATTTTGCGGTGGCAATGGTAATAGTGTCACGGGTCTATCAGATTGGTTAAAAACTATTGGAAAAGACTTGAGAAATGAGTGTACATACATTAGCTCGAGTGTGATGATAAGTGTTTTTATTTTTGCTTGAGTTTAGTAATCAGTACGATTGAATTTTTAGCAAAAGATATTGTAAGATCGATGGAGAGGTGATCAATGATAAGTGAAGATCCATGAATTAATAAAAATCTTCAAGGTATAAGCTAATGTTGATAAATAGGGGGATTGTGTTATATGGTTGAATTTACAATTCCAATTTTTCATTATTAGTCTACATTCGTGGTGATATATTTTGTCAAGGTACGAATTTGTAAGGTGAGAAATGATCAATTGTATCAGGTATTGAGCATGTGAAAGGACTTACACCTGTTTGAGTCGTAAAGTTTATTACTTTTGATTGTTAAAGTACCTAAGAAAGGTTTTCATTTCAAAGTGTTGGTTTAGAGTAAGGTAAATGGTCGGAGTGTTCATGATGGTTGTTAGTATTGAGTGTGGACTTCAGTGGAATGATGTGAAGAGTATGTAGAGTCAACTCAATGGAAATGACTGGTATCGACTCTTCAGAGGAAAACCTTTAGTGTTATTCCGTAAAATTCTTATGTGACCATCTATTTCATTTTGCACATGGCGGTGAGTATGTTTCACTATCTATGCTCACATGTGTTTTCACTTTTGTGGATAAATCCCTAGTGGTGGATCAGGGGTACCAATCCTGCGATGTTCTCTTGGTTGAGTGGGATGATTGGAAGATTTGGTTATTTCAGATGACATATTTGGTGTTGTCCTGGAGTTGTTAAAATATTTCAGTGGTTCTACATGTACCACATTACTTATAAAATTTTATAGAAGAGCTACCATGCGTTATGGTTGTCTGACAATCTTAATATTCATCTAGTCGTCGAGGTCATGTATTGATTATGTGTGATTGAATGTGGGGATCATTGGGTCCAATTCCACTGTTCTTAAGGGTAATCTACAATCACAATTACTAAATCTAGCATTTCGATAGTGTTGTTAAAGGGATTATATGCTTGGACATATCCCTCGATGAGTATCTGATGTCTAAAGATCAAATTTTTATAACTTAAGCTCATGGGAACTTATGTTGTGAGATGGAGATGTTGATTAGAACTATGATGGTTTGGGTATTATGAGTGTGTTGGTTGGTTCAGGTTCACTTCTAATTGTAGCGAGTATTAATTTAGAATTTTGTCATGCTTATCTGAGAAAAGATTCGTCATGGTGATTGTGTCAAGGTCCTTGATAACATGTTGCAGACGTGTGTACGATCAACTTTGGTGGTTATTGGGAGTCGCTTTTATTGTTAGTTAAGTTCACATACAACAATAAATATCACTCGAGTATTGAGATGACGTCATTGAGGCATTGTATGAGAGGATATGTAGGTATTCAATTGGTTGGTTTGGAGGATGGAGATTACATCATAAAATGGGATTCATTTTGTTAAACAAAGACCTTCAGTATGAGGAATAACCGGTTGCAATTCTTGTTCGCGGTGTCCAGAAGTTGAGGGCCAAGGAGATAAGTCCGTGAAAGTTCAATTGAAGCATCGTCCGATTGAGGAAGCTACTTGGGAAACCGAGAAGGACATGTGAGACAAGTATCCCCAGCTATTCGACGATTCAGATACTACTCTACACTTACTTTAGCCAGTCTTTCCTAGTTGATCACTCGGGGACGAGTGATGGGTAAATTAGTATCTATTGTAAAGACCCGATTTCGTCGTTAGGGAAAATCCAATGGGGAAAGAATTCGGGCCAAAAAACTTTTGAGTAGTAACTTGGAAATTGCTAGCCTAGTCTAGATGTGGACGAAATCTGAGTCATGTGAGGTCTAAGGAAATCTGGTAATGAATGAGAGCTCTAATTATGATTTTGATCACTTGAGTAGATAGCTAAAATGTTAAGGAACCCGTACGACTTTATGAAATCAAATTCGGGTGAGTAGAACTCCCGAAACTGATCTTAGCGTGAACGAGTAGTTTTTGAATCTCATGGGTTGAAGGTGTGTTGTGAAATGGGGGTTTGAAACTCTAATTTCAATGTTCTGTATCCGCGCAAGCCTCCAGGGCGGTATTTATCCTGCCAGGGCGGGGTGGCACGGGGTCCGCTGTAACGGGCCAGTCATGACTTAAGTCGGGATTAAACCCCAAAAATGTTATTTTTCTGCAAGTTTCGTTCTTGAGAGCTAAGAGACGACCGAAGGCTATTTCTTGAAGGTTTTCCACCTCTTCTAGCATTAAAGGTAAGGATTTTACTCCCCTAATCCATTTTTCGATCCGTAGAACTTAGATTCATGGGTAATTATCATTGGGAGAAGGTTTTGATCTGAAGTTAATGGTGGAAAAAGCCCTAAATTGGGTATTAGGATCATGGGTTGGTCTTGGGTTATTGGGTTTGTTATAATTCGGATAATTAGACCTTAATTTATTGATTCTTGCGTACATTAATTGTTTGTAGACCTAGAACAAGCGGAAAGAATCCGAAAAAGGAAGAATCAAGTTTCTTAGGAGGATTCAAGCTTGGGTTCGAGGTAGGTAATGGTTTGATTTCATGTTTTGCGTGATATATGCTAGTAATTGCTTCATTGTAATGCATGTATGTATGTGAATGAAGCATATTGATCAAACCTACTGTAAATGAATATGAATGAACGATCGTATGCCATGAATCAACCCTTGATTGTATGATTATGAGAATGTACATTGTGATTGTGGTATGATGATTGGACCGGGTGTCACATTCCGACACACTAACTGGGATCGTGTGCCACATTGCGGCGCATATATTGGATCGGGTGTCACGTTCCGACATACTAACTTGGATCGGGTGCCACATTACGGCGCAAATATGGGATCGAGTGTCACGTCCGGCACACTAATTGGGATCGGGTGTCACGTTCGGGCACACTAACAGTTTAGGTATGGATTCCATGAGAGGACCATTGAATTGTTATATCTACTTGTATTGAGACTGTGGAACTGTACATTGCTCTTGAAATGATAATCAATGTGTATATATATTCTGTACATGTCATGTTTACTATGTTTTGATTGCTTATATATGTTTCGCTTACTGGAATAGTCGCGTGATTCTACCAGTTCACTGTGGTTGTGTACTTATACTGCACTTGCTCGTTCTTTGTTAAGTACAGGGCATCTTCAGGCGGCTATTGATAGACCTCAGCTAGGAGATCAGTGATCGAGACTGGATTTCAAGGGTAAGACAGTTCTTTCAGGCTGCCATGGCGTCCTTATTGTTTAGTCAATTTCCTTTGGGCTTAGACTATCTAATTATTTCTTATGTTAGTTGGGGTTGTACCCCTTTTTCTTAGACTTGTTGCACTTTAGATGTTTTGGTACAATGACTTTCAAGTTTTAGGGGTGGTTTTTCCACAATAGTTGTTAGTCATTTATTAAACTTCCGGAGTTTATGGGAACTCCATATTTCTTAGGTCATTTAAACCTGCTTCTGTATCTTTAAATGCATAATTTTTGGTTAAGTTGCTTAGTTGAGTTGTAGTATTGGTTCTCCCACCGGAGGGTTAGTGTGGATGTCAATTACGACGGTTTGGATTGTGACAATTATTGATTCCAATGCCATTTCTTTTGTTCGTCATGCCAACTGGTAATTAATATCAACACCCAAGTCCAATTTCATGTCGACCATGATATTATTGGGAGTGTATTTCCTTATGATCCATCAATTTAGGATCTATAATGCCTCCAACAAATCCATATTGGTATGCTTGCCATGTAGTTCACCTATTTCACATTGAAATACATAAAGATTTATTCACAAATACAATAATTTTCTCAGATATAATAAATCAACTTAACAAAATAAAATTTTATGAAAACCTTAATTGTTTACTCTGAATCTGAGGAATTTTTTTATGAATACCTTTATAATTAGTATTTTGTGAATATATTGTATTTAGGAATATAAATACAACTTATTGTATTATGTGAATGAATCGGGATATGCATTCAATATGTAACTATTGGTTGGTAATTTAACAATATATATTTGAGTGATTTAGGGACATAATAAAAGGCTGTCAATTATGATAACAGACCATACCTTATTTAGTGCATTGTAAATACGTTGTATAATAATAATAATAATAATAATAATAATAATAATTTCGATTCGAAATTATTCGGATGTTAACAAGCTAGATTAAAGATGACCGTGCGGACTACCGCCCGTCTTCTAAGATCCTGTTTCGTTGGTATCAAAGCCTAGGAACTTTCATGGTATTTATTAATAGAAGTAAAGTATTTCGGCATAGATATATTTCTCTCTTGATCATGGATCTAGGAGACACTAGTACTAAAAGTACTCGTTTAGAAGAGGTAGATATACCTCAAAATCTTGATTTGTTAAACAAATGGACTATTTTGAAAGTTAATATTAGAACTATTTATGATTATGGTTGGTTTGATAAAATCTCAAACAAACAGTTGATTAAAACAACTGAACAGTCTTTGGCGTTAAACTCGTCTGAACAGACTATTCGATTATTAAATAAACGTGATATTGATTTATATAGATCACAATATAAATTCTTGCATATTGGCATGGTTCAAATTGCTTTTAAACCATTAACTCTTAAAGGGTTACCCGAGACTTTCTTAGCAGCTTTGCGAGATGCAAGAAATTTGAATTTTAGACAATCATTAATGGGTTCGATAGAATCCACAGTGGCGTATGGTCCTGTTTATTTTAATGCTTAACCAAATCTGCAATTATCTTTAACAGATTCTAATATATTAGATGCTTTAACTTTGAATGTTAAAACGCATGGTTATAATTATGCAGTTGGTTCCGAATTAATTTGCTTATCATATAGAATTTATTTCAAATTACTCGCTACCTTGAATCCTAGATGTAAATTATATGATACATCTAATCAAACTATTTTGGTAGAGACTAATTTCGCCAGATCTAAGGTCACTACTAGAAGACCTATAAAATGGGAAGAAATTAATTTTCCTACTACTTGGATTTTAGATTCAGTTATACCCCCTGAACAATTGGCTAATGCTATCACTAATTCTGAGTATTCTCATATTAGTCAAAATTCCGATGAAAAAATTTGTATGCTGTTTGATGATAAAAGTGTGCCGTATAATAGACATTCTTTTGCTTCCGATAGACGATTGGCTATCCAACATATTTCTTCTATAGAACCTTATTATGGTCCAGCCAGAAATCGCACTGCTTCTTTACATACTCTGTCATCTGTTATATCTGCAGAAAAACAAAAGATTAAAATTGATCCTCGTTTAAATATTGTTCAAACAAATGATAAATCATCTGATGTTTCTGATAAGGATATTCCTTCTGTTTCCGAAATGGAATTTAATCCTAATGATAGTTAATGATGACTGAACACCAAATTGATTTTAGTCCAGGTTCACTGGCAAGAAAATATATTCAAAACGAATTTTCAGATAAAAAATGGAATAAGTTTAAAACTTGGTTTTTCGACACTTATAGTGAAGATGATTTAAATAATATTTCTCAAGAGTTTTATGAAACTTGCGCTCTGCATAATCATATTATGTTTTTTGTACCCTGGTTTATAACCACTTACTTACCTTTATTCATCAATGTTCTTGAACGATCATATAGAGATGAAACAGGTAATATTATTAAATCTATTTATCCTCCTCAAGCTTCGTTTATTTTACCAAATAATACAGGTATAACCTTTACTGCATTTCAAAGTTTTATTGAAAATGAGGTTGCTGCAGTAAGTATCAATGAGATTAATCGAATTATTTCTCAAAATAATTATTTGGGTCTTTATGTTAAAGTCATTAGCGAACATATTTGTTCTCTTGATAGTAAGTTAGATAAACTTATTACTTTGATAACTCAAATTGATGAAAAATTGAAAGCTGAGAAGTCAGTTGCTGATATAGCATCCACGTCAAAACAGCCTGACGTTCCCATTCAGAGACCTCCTGAGATTCAGGATTTCATCCTCAGACCTCTTCATGATCTTGAAAGCCTTCTTGATAAGAAGTTTTCAGAATTCGGTGCAAGTGAAAAACCTATTAGTATTGCTGAAGATTTCGCAAACGAAATGGAAACCACTTTTGATTTTAAAGGACAAGTGGAGATGGAAGTTAATAAACTTCGTGGGTATCCTAAAAAGAATAGTGGTTATGCTAGAAAACCTAGTATGCAAACTTATTACTACCCTAGGCCCACACCGCAAGATGTTCTTATAGAAGAAAGGGATTGGAATCAAACTAACACTTCTTACAGTGGAAGCGAGATTTATGAATGGAATTTAGATGGGTTAACAGATAGGCAGTTAACAATCTTGGTTCATAGAATGCTTATGTATGCTACTAATTGCAAAAGTGTTAATAACACTGATAGGACTATTTGCAAGATGATAATTGCAGGTTTTACTGGTCAATTAAGAGGCTGGTGGGACAACTATATGACTATGGAGGCAAAAGCAACGGTTATAAATGCTAAGGCTGCCAGTGAAGGAGTTGATAACCTAGGATTTGCTTTAGTCAAAAATAGAGAAGACGCTGTGTATACCTTAGTCTTAACCATCCTAGAACATTTTAGTGGTAGATTTACCAATCAGTATGAAACCGTCAGAACTCTACTCAATGGATTACGATGTAGACACTTGGGTGAATTCAGATGGTATAAAGATACTTATCTAAGTCGGGTAATGGAACTTCCCGAAAATGGATTAGAATACTGGAAAGCCAAATTCATAGATGGCTTACCACCCTTATTTGCTGAAAGAGTTAAGAAAACTCTGAGAGATCCCCAAGGGATTATTCCTTATAACCATTATACTTATGGAAAGCTTATTGGAGCTTGTACTCAGGAAGGCATAAATTTGTGCAATGAATTAAAACTCTCTAGACAGCTTAAAATGGACAAGCTGAGAGAAAAATCTCAATTGGGAGATTTTTGCACACAATTTGGTTTACCAGATGCTTCCAAAGGTACCAAGCATGAGACCTCTAAATCTGAACATCATAGGTCTCATCGAAAGAGAGGATCTAGAAGAAGATCTAGAGAAGAAAGAGAAGAGCGTAAGGCTCATCGTAAATCTCATAGATTTACTAAGAATAGGTCAAAAAGGGATCTTGATAAGATCAAGTGCTACAAGTGTGGAAAATTTGGTCATATAGCTCCAAATTGTAAACTAGAAAAGCTTAAAGCTTTGGAACTTGATGAAGATATTCAAGAAAAGGTTTATAGTTTCCTTTATACTTCTGGTTCCGAGTCAGACTATGAGGAGTCTGAAGTAAGCTATGCAACGGAAGATGA